>PVKA01016239.1:0-48306 GCA_004027165.1 Ctenomys sociabilis | reverse complement strand
GGAGAGAAAGGGCCCAGGACGAGCACAGGCCCAGAGGACACTGGGGAGAGAAAGGGCTCAGGATGAGCACAGGCCCAGAGGACACTGGGGAGTGAATGCGCCCAGCATGTGCTAAGCTTAGAGGACACTGCGGGAGTGAAAGGGCCCCACACCGAGAGAGAAGGACTCAGGACCTGCCTGTGGGTGCCACACCAGAGTACAAAGCATGCCTCACAGGGGCCGGCAGCAGTGGTCATCTGAAGCCTGGACCCTGGCGTTCTCAGCAGGTGGCTGGTCATGGGCCACCCTGCCATCATATATCAGAGAGGGCCCCTGGTTCGGCCTGGGCCCTCCCCCTCCTAGGGTGACATTAACCACACAGGTCCAGAGAGCAGCCCAAGCCTTGGCCCTGCACTGCCACAGGCAAGGAAGGAGAAATGGGACCTTGTGGGACCCACCATGCTTGGCTTGTAGGGTACAGAGAGGCCAGGACCCCACACCTCACAGAGCAAGAAAAACAGCAAATCCTCCTGTACCACACTTCCCCAGAGCCCTGGAGAGGCCACAGGTCCTCGTCCTGCTTAAAACACAGTGGCCAGGCCTGGCTCCGGGACAGGGCTCATGGTGCACTGATTCAAGTGGGAATGAGTTGTGAGGAAAAGTGAGGGCCTGCCGCCCTGTACATGTGTCCCTAGACTGCTCCGGAGCACAGAGGAACAGCAGGTCCACAGGGACAGGGCAGACACCCCCACTGGGGGCAGAGTGTCTCCAGCACCCTGAAGTGAGTTCTCACAGCTCAGAGGGTGGCAGGAGGAAGCAGCTGCAAACCCAAAGTGAGAACAGGCTAGGTGATAAGAGGCCTCTGTTCCTCAAGGCCGTCGTGATCTGCACCAGAGAGATCGTTCAGAGGAGTGATGGGGTGATCGCTGGACACAGCGTTGGCCTCAGCAGTGCTTGGACACCAGGAGGCTACCTGTGAGGGCTGTGAGGGGGCCACTGGCCAGGTGAGGACTCACGCAAAGCACCAGCATGAGCTCTCGAGGAGACAGAGGGGCTACTTGTCCCTGTGCTTGGGACACGGCTTGGACACCAGGGCAGAAGCCGTGTGCATCCCATGTGCACACCGGGCTCTGCAGGTTCCTGGAATGGGCTGGCTCTCCTCCTTCACAGACTCAGGACCCCAGTGGGGGCCAGTTTCCCTTTTCTTGCATTGCCCCACGGATGTGGCCTGTGTGTCCCCCAGCCAGGTGTGCACCGCAGAAGGAAGGAGGGAGACCAGGGGTCAAGCCAGCCCCCACCCCCACCTCCTGCCCAGCCTCACGCTCTGGGCTGCCCTGCACATTCCAGAAAGCAGTTCAGGGCCAGACAGCACCTGCCCAGAGTGAACAAGTCCCACGCTTCCCCAAGCCCACTGCTGCCCGCCTCGCGTCCTCCCCGGCCCTGAGTGCTCCGCATGGTGACCCTGCCTTAGGAGGTGCTGCAAGCTCAGCTGGGCAAGGACACCACTGCCAAACGCTGCTCTCTGGCCACAGGAAGCAAGAAGTCCAGGGGGAGCCGCTGGCAGGTGGAGCACAAATGAGCGAGGGTCAGAGCTGGCATCGGAGGTGCTCCGGGAAGCAGCAGTGCACAGGCAAGTGCTGGTCACATCCCAGGTGGAAGCTGGGTGGGGTGCGTCCACGTGGCTGAACGCACAGATGATGGAGGGGAGAGAGACGCAGGCACACCCTCCCTCCAGGAAGAGCTGGACACCATGCCTCCCTCCTGTGCACTAGAGGCAGAGACTCCACCCTGAGGGGCGGCTGGGGACAAGGAAACACGGTGGGCTCTCAGGGCAGACACCAGCAGAGCCTGCCTGGGCATGTGCGGGGGGCCCACCTGACCAGACCTGTAGCTGCCAGGCTGCCCTGAGGGCACATAGCTTCCGTCCTGGGCCTCCCTTGCGTGAAGGCACCCACACCCAGGCTGCAGCACGCCCCACAGCTCACCTGGCCATGTCATGTGGGCCAGAAAGCCAGGGCCGGTCACAGACCACAGAAGGGGTGCGGCAACTGAACTGTCTGTGTCTCGGCTGGGCTTCTGGGACAGAAGGAAGCACCCTTGGGACACCAGCGACTCAAACTCCATCTGAAGCCGAGGTGACTGTGGGCACCAGCCTCAGCCCTCGCCAGTGACAAAGGTACCCCAGCAGGGAGGTGTCCGCAGGAAAGCAGTGCTGGCCTGTCCACCCCATCAGTGTTACTTCTCCACCGGCAGAGTGGTGCAGGCTCTGCACAGCCTTCACAACTTTCTCTACGTCTTGGTTCACAAAGATACAAAAAGCTTACGTGTTTAAATGTTGTGAGTGCAATGGAAGCAACAGCAGAGGGTCAGTAGCTGCTGAGGGCAGAGGGAAGGACTTCAAACCAATGACATCACACTGCGGGGCATGGTCACACAGTGCGGACACCTGTCACCATGCACCTACCTCTACTGGGGCCAGTGCTAGGACTTGGGCAGATTTTGAGCTGGTTCCCAAGGGCTCAGCTGTTGGAGGTTTGGCTCTCAGCATGCAGCATCAGGAAGTGGTAAGATGGGTTAAGAGGCCTTGCATCAAGGAAGGGGTTTAGATCTTGGGGGTGTGGGCTCAGGGGAGGGGTTCAGAAGGTCACAGGGGTGTAGCCTCAGGGGAGAGGTTTAGGTCACTGGGGTTGCAGTGAAGTAGGCAGTTTCCTGGCCCTGGCTCAGTGCTCTGCAGCGCTCCTGAAGGCTGCCGCAATCTCTCCCTCACCACATGTTCTCACTATGGTGAAGCCCTCGTCCAGTCAGTGCCCACCAGAGCTGACCCAAGGGTCCTGCCCTTGAGCCGCCCGAACTGGCAGAGCAGAGCTCCTTTCTTCAAGACCCCTATAGTGAGGAAGTGGGCTCCATCCACAGACGGGAGCACCAAGTGTGAGTCTGGCATGCACTGCAGACTCCGTGTGCCCAGGACGCAGCCCTGAGTAACCGTGACAGGTCTCTGCTCTGTGGGGAGTTAGTTGGGGAGGGTGTGTGAGCCAGGCAGGGCATGTGGAAGGCTTCTGTACTTTCCATGTGCTCTTGCTGCGAACTTGAAGCTGCTCCCCAGAAAGCCTATCTTTAAGAATATGTGTACTAAACTCGCAGCCAGTTTAATTCTTTCCTGAAAACCACAACTGCTAAACAAAAAGGCCATAGAAACTGGCAGGTAAGGGTAACTGAGCGCAGTAGCAGTCACGGACAGAAACACCCGCCTGCACTGCCCTGGCCAGCGGTGCTCTCAGGAGTACCAGCACCCGCCTGCACTGCCCAGGCCAGCGGTGCTCTCAGGAGTACCAGCACCCGCCTGCACTGCCCTGGCCAGCGGTGCTCTCAGGAGTACCAGCACCCGCCTGCACTGCCCTGGCCAGCGGTGCTCTCAGGAGTACCAGCACCCCCAGAACAGCATGCAGCTGAGCCCACCTGTGTGACAGGATGGGATGAGGATACAGCAGAAGTACTTGCTGTTCCCACTGCACTCCAGGGAGCCTGCCAGCTGGCCCACCTGCCAAGGACATGCTGCAACTTAAAAATCGCTACCTTAGCAAAACACAACAAAGCATCATGGAATCTGAATCAGTCTTCATGACACGGAGGTAAAGTGTTCTGCATTATTGTATTTATTTATTTTTTAATGTATTTGATTGTTTCAGGGTTTCAATCACGGTGAGCCTCCTGATTTCAGCCTCCCCAGAACTGGGATTACAGGCATGCACCGCTACACCCGGACTCTGGCTGGCTCAGCACACCCAGGGACGGGACTAGCACAGCATGGGGGCCAGGGATTGGACCGCGTTCCCTGTGATTGCCTAAGCAGGTGCTTAGTCTGCTGAGCTATCTTGCTGGCCCCATTTTGCATTATAGAATATAGGCTGAACAGGAACTAGGAAACTGAAGCACAAGGCTGGCTTTTCATGCCAGAGGAATTCTAAAGAGAAAGAAAAAGCTCAAAGAGAGGGCACCCTCGTCCTGTGCACTGACTCCCCCAGGGGCCGGTGCAGGCGGCCAAGAGCTCCTGTCCCTCCGTGGCTGCCTAGGGGCCTTTCCACACTAGTACCTCCTCGACATGGAAGCCCTATCCTAGCTAATCTGCACATGAACACAACACAGCCATCACACATTCCAGTTCCTGTGCCCAGGTCCCTTTCTGGTGGTGTGAGGACCAGGGGGCCCCTCTCAGCCTCCCACAGATGTGCTCTCTTGGGGACTGTGCACACAGGGTACCCCCCAGCCCTGTGTCAGCAGCCTGTCACCCAGCCCGTAGGCGGGCTCCCTCCAAGGTGTGTGGCACCCCCTGCAGGCTCTGGGGCTGTGGGCCCCTCCTTGAACCCTGGCTGTGAGCATGCATAACTAAGCAGTGGGATAGGAGGGTGGACTTGCAAAGTGCTTAGTACAGGAAACCCCCACAAGGAGCCTTTTAAAGCTTTATTCATCTAAAGCAGGAGAAAACAGAACAAAGCCAGGTAATGCTTGACAGCGGGACACAGCTGGCATCACTTCCTGTCAGGAAGTCCCCTGGCTACCTGCACTATACACCACATCCATGCAAGCTGCTCTGCCGGCTCTCTAGGTAGATGTAAACTACCACTCACTAGCATGCACTCAGAACCTAACTCGGCCACGCAAGGCGGCCCTTGGGTCTTGGTGCCCACAAACAGCATGCGGCACGCCGGACCCCAGGCCACTCTGTCCCTCGCCTGGCTGGCCACCGTCCCCTACTGAGCCTCAGCTGAGGTGGAGGCTGGGATGCGCTTGGGCTTGGCCTGCTGGGGCGGGGAGATGTCGGGGATCTTCTCCCCATGTTTGTACACACTGATGGTGACGTCGATCTTCTCCCCACCATACTTGTTCCGGACATGGATGCTGTATTTGCCGGAGTCCTCCGCAGTCACCCCCGCGATGGTCAGGCTAACGTACTTGGCCTGCTCCACCTTCACGGAGAAGTGCTCACTGAGCTCGATGTCCTTGTCGTTCTTGAACCAAACCACCTCAGGGTCTGGGTTCCCGAACACTGTGCAGGTCAGGTTCAAGGTCTTCAGACAGGGAGGGAAGATGTGGAAGGAAAAAGGAAAGCTCATGACACTGAAGGACACCAAGCCATCGCTGAGTTACCCAGCAACCCTCCTAGGCACCAAAGGGAGGTGGGCAAAGAGGGGCATAGCCCAGGGCACTCAGAGAAAGGCCAATGAGAATCAGGTCTGCTCGTCCAGGTTTCCACCCAGGCCTGGCTGGTTGAGGGTGTACAGTGCGTATGTGTAGCCTGCATCTGAATCTCCCTTATACTTAGGCTCCTGCCCCAGGGAACATTTTGCCTGACCCTGGTCCACTGGCCACAGGCAATGTGCGCTTGCCACTTGGCTGAGACCTCTGGTGGCCTCACTGGGCAAGAGCTGCCAGCATCGCAGTTATGTTTCTCATGAGATCCAAGCCAGCTCCATCGTGGTCACCACCAAGGGAGGGCTACACACCTGACAGGTCTTGCCTCTGTGCCTGTGACGCTAACTTAGCGCTGCAGCAGCAGACCTGCCCATTGGCTATGGGTGGGACTGCGCCTCCTCTCCCTTCCTCTGAGAGGCCCCAGATCCAGGTGGCCAGGACCTGTGGCCACGAGGGGCTCACCCTCGATCCTGAGTCACACGTGTCTGCTGATCTCAATGATGTCTCGTGAGGATGCCAGGCACCCAGGCCACGAGCGATCTAGGCAGCACTGAGGCCCCAGATATTCAGCAACTCCATCCTATGGCCCTACAGGGTTAGCCAAGGTGGCCATGGGCACACAGATCACAGGTGGAAGTGATCTGTACCCCTAGAGCTGAGCAACACTGAACCAGGGTCCCTGTGCCCAGCCCCAGTGAGGCGGTGCTGCACCCAGCATCCCCCTGCATCCCAGCTCTCCATGCACTGTCTTTAGAGCTCACCTTCCCTTCCATGATGGTCACCACATCAGGTAAGCCACCAATCACCTTGCCACGATCTGGAAAGGGAAGGAGTGTGAGGAGCTAGAACATGCCACACCTAGGGAGGGGCTGCACCTGGCCCGTGCAGGCCCCAAGGAAACAGGAGGGGCCCTGAGAAGAGAGCATCCACACCCAGCCAGCAAGGCAGGCAAGGAACAGTGGCACCACAAATGGCAGGGCAGGGCAAGGCAGGGGGGGCCTGGGAAACGGGGTCAGAGTGGGGGAGGCGAGGGCCTGTGCTGTGGGCTAGTGGCTGGGAGCTCAAGAGCAGGAGGGAGGCTCTGGGCAGGGGCTAGGCTGGTGCAGCCACAGAGTGAGGAAGCTAGGCACAGTGCAGGCTTGCAGGTCAGGGTCTGACACCCAAATCAGTCTCCCCAAGACATGAGGACCCCTCACCCACCAGGACAGGGCCCTCACCACCCAGTGCACACTTACTCTTCTCTGCGAAAGCAGCAGCCCTGAGGGGCACCGGGAGGAGAGAAGGAGAGGGAAGATCTGAGAGATGCTGCCCCTGGGGCCACAGGCAGGCACCCGAGGGTGCAGCTCCAGGGCTGCCCAGGACACCCACACCCTTGGACACACAGTCCAAGTGAGACAGCTTGGTGTTCACAGACACGCACACACACACATCCACCTGGCCCTAGAGTTCTAAGGACAGCCATGGCAAAGCCAGTGCGACCTAAAGAGTTGTCAGACCATGCTGCCCGGGGAGCCATGACAAGAAAAGTCTGTCTGTGCTTCAGACCCGTGCAATTGCTTTCAAATGTTTTATCACAGCGAGTCTGAGGAAAGGGACCCTTTACCCGTGCAGTGACAGCTGGGCACCTGCTGGGACACATCACCCCACCACCCATGTGGAACTGGGAAATCCCTTCCTCCAGGAGCTGCCAGTCCACGGAGGCCCACAGGCAGACACAGAGGGGGAAAGATGGAGTTTCTTCCCTAGTTGTTTTGTTGTATTGTGTTTGAGTGCCAGCTCAGATTCATCTCACTATCTGCACATTCCACAAAGATGCGCTGAGCAACCAAAGCCTGGCCCCCAGCTGTGGACACTGTGGGTCCCAGGCATACAGTAACACTTCCCAAACCGTTTTTAAAAGTTGCCATGTGATTTAAATGATTCCAGAAATGTATTACTCGACTCTGAACTGTGGGAGGCTCACAGCTGCTCTACAGGGAGGCTTGAGAGTGCCTTTAGGAAGCCGGCCTCCTGCGTCTGGGTCGCTGCACCCCAGGACCAGCGCGTAGGGGGCTGGTCAGGTGCTCATTGCCGTTCCCCCACAAGAGACCCCAAGTCATCGAGCCCCTTCCCCATGCAGTGACAGCCAGCAGTACAGCACATACTTGAGTTGCTGGAATTCCGCGAATGCCTCATCGAAAGCTGTAAACAAAGATTTCCTGCATTAACCATGGTTGTGGTGGCCAAGGGCTGCTGTCCGCTCAGACATGAAATGCCTTCCTCTGAAGGAGCATCGCAAAACTAAATGTTTGATTTTCTCTCCCCACAGGCACCGGACGGATCAGGAAACCCTGGAACAGCACCGGCGCACGCACACCTTACCTTGCCCAGACAGGTCCAGGGAGCGCTGATGGTTGTCTTTGCCATCAAAAATCTCAAAGACGTACTTGCCCTTGTCCTTCTCCGTGGGCTCACAGATCTGCAGCCAGGCCATCTCCTCGCTGCCCCCGACCCGCATGTGCTCGCTGGAGGAGATCTTCGCTTCTCTTTAAAAAGAAACAGGATGCATCGGCTCGCAGCCTCCTCGCCACACAGACTGCTGCATGTCTGGTGGGAGCCGCACGCTCACTGAGGCCCCGCTAGCTTCTTTTGGCTCACAGATCTCCTAAGCAGGTCGGAAGCTCAGACCTGAAGCCTCCCAAAGCAGCGTGATGCTTTTAAAATATATTGTTACTGAATATACTCTGTCACACATAGACGTCAAAATACTCTGTAAGGTATTGGTGAAGATATGAGTTCTGGAAAGAATGGAAAAAGCCAGCAATGCCTTCCGGCAGCGGCGCTTCTGGCATGCGCTCCAGGGGGCAGGAAGCAGGGCTGGAAGGGCCGCAGCACGAGTAACACCCGCCAGGAGCCATGCGTGGGTGCAAGCAGTCGCCCAGCGTGGCAGGACCGGTCCTCGGCCGTACTGTCGGATGACGCACACTGAGTAACTCCGCAGCTGGATAAAACTGACACTCGGGAAGGGAGCACCACGCCCTCTGCGGGGCGCCTCTGCTGGACGTAGGTGGGAATCGCCGCCACGCCCAAGGCCACCCCCCCCCCCCGCGGTGACTCCCCGCTGAGCCCTGGATCTGAGGCAGAATCCAGGGCCACCCGAGGCTCGCAGGGTCCTCAGGCAGGTCCGTGGACGCTGGTTAGCTAAGACGAAGGAAGTGGTGACCCTGCGAGAGAGGCTGGGCCGAGCACCTTCGCCCAGACACATCAGCATTCAGCGACCAGGAAGGGCAGTGGGGTTCCGACGTCTGCCGGCGTTCAGGCAGCTAGGTGCTGAAGCACCGCCCGCGCCCTGCGATGCCTCTGTTTCCCTCCTATAAAGACACCTAGAAATCGCTGCCCAGGCCGGGATCCTCGGGGCCTTCGGGGCAACATTTCGGCAGTGGAGGGCCAGCTCTGGGTGCAGTGGATCAAGCTCACCTGCCAGCAGGAAGCGAGCCCTTTTCCTGAAGGACATCTCTGCAGAGCCCCTGTGGCCCACTCCTGATCAGAAGGGTGACTTCCGGCCTACCTAGAAGCGGCTTTCACCACACCCCGGATTCGTGTCCCCCGCATTCTACAGGGTTGTATTAGCTCTCTGGACCCCACACCGCTGAGCCTGGGGCACCCTGGTGTCCACAACTCCTGTCCTTAGGCCTGCAGCGAACACACCAGAGGGGCCACTCCCAGGCTGGGCTCCGTGGCAGCGTCTTCACTTGAAACTGTTTATAGGCAGAGGAGAGAGCCAGGGCTGCGCTATATGAGGACTAAGAGCCCGTGAGCTGCTGTGGCACCCTCATGCTGCTCAGCGCCACGCGTAGCTAACGGCTTAGAGAGCGAGCTACAGCTGGACGACTGCATCTCCACTGCACAAGCGCTGAGGAAGAGGCACGGAGGGGCTTGTATTGCGAGAGAGGAAGAAGTACCACCTATGAGCCTGCAAAGCTGCATGCCAGCTCTCCCCCTCTCTGTCTCCAGCATCCTTTCACTGACGCAGCCCCGCTTCCAGCCAGGCCCATGGCCCATGCCTCTGTCTGTCTGCCTGCCTATCTCTCTGCCTGCCTGCTGTCTGTCTCTCTGCCTGCCTCAATGCCTCTCTGCCTGTCTGTCTGTCTGCCTGCCTGCCTGCCTCTCTATCTGCCTGCCTATCTGTTTGTCTGTCTGTTTTCCTGTCTGTCTCTGTCTGCCTGTCTGTCTGTCAACCTGCCTGCCTACCTCTCTGTCTGTCTGTTTGCCTGTCTGCCTGTCTGTCCACTCTCAGGAAGTCCACTGCTTCCCAGGAGGGCAGGGCTTGAGTTGGATTGCCGGCATCTAGCTCCTACTCTTCTGTGTGACCTTCAGCACAGTGATTTATCTCTTGCTGCAAACCTCAGCTTCCACAGCTCTAGAATGGGGCATTAACACCTAGTCACAGGGCATTCCAGAGGTTGCTCTAAAAGACATGAGCTAGAGTACCACACAGGCCTGTGCCCCGTATGGAGGGCACACATCTGTACACCTGTGTATGTGATCTCCACAGCTCAGGCCAGCACAGAGAAAGTCAGGGCAGCCTCTCTCTGGCATGGCTGCATCGACAGCAAAGCACGAACATGTGCTGCAAGCTCACAGGAGACAAGCCCAGGTGTCTGGATGGGATGCCCAGCACCCCTCGCTCCTGAGCAGACCTCACAGCACACACAGAGCATCAGAGGTCACTCGGAAACTGACCTGGAGCACGTGGCCCATTAGACCCACAGTTCGCTCACACTTTTTAAATGAATACTCAGACTGAGAGTTTCCCTTTCAGAGTATGCGTGAGTGCGATGGCCAGTGGCAGGGTGTGGCCTGGGGCCCTTACTGAGGGGCAGCTCGCTGGGTGTGCTTGCCACTGATACCACTGGACCCTGGCCCTGCTTGGTCCATGTCAGACTATGTCCCAGGGCCAGGCTCTGACTCAGGGGCCACTCGGCTCAGCTGGCTCCAGTGCCAGCGTGTAGCACAGACCTGGAGGCCTGGACCCCAGGAGGATGGGCCCTGTGCTCTGACTGCGGGCATCTCCACTGGGCCACAGTCACCTGCCGGCCACAGTCGCTCAGACGGCAGATTGTCGGGGAGCGGACAGGGCTGAGACCCAGCTGGCTGCAGCCATGGCAGCTCTTGTACTCACTTGTGGTACCAGTTGACTTTCATCTCCTCCATAAAGTACTTCATAAAACACTGGAGCCGGATCCCTTCCGGGGTGCAGAGGATCTTCAGGGGAGAGGCAGAGATGCCTGCGGAGAGGAAAATGAGGCTCAGTGAGACGGGGTGCGTGTGCCTGGGCGGGCAAGTCAGGGCACCCAGGTGCCCTCACACAGCAGGGTTGTGTCCACCTGCACCCCATGCCCACTCATGTGTTGTGGGGCCTGGCCACCCCTGGCCACCCCATCTCTGGCTCCCTTTGTTGCACTTATTTATTTGTTATATAAACGTTTGCTGCTCCAGAGTAACTTGGACAGCCCTCTTGTTACTGAGCACCATCAGAAAAAGAACTTTTAAAAAGAATCAGCATCTGTCCCCTAAAAGCCTGGCTAAAGCAAAACAGACAAAATCGTGCATACAACAAAGAAGCCTCACAAATGCCAGTTAACAAACTTGGATCTCGGAGCTGTAGGCATCAGGGCAGGGGAGGCTGCAAGTGACAATGATCCAGAGGGATCAGGACAGGCCGGTGGTGGGGCCAGGCCTTCAGGATAGGGACACAGAACTGGGCAGGAGGGGCAGAAGGAGCCACAGTCATCAGGGAAATTCTGAGAGACAAAAACACGCAGCCATCAGAGCCCAACTCCAGGCTGACGGGACAGGGGCAGTCATCTGTGATGAGTGGTCGGAGGAGGGGCGTGGGAAGCAGGGTGTGCTTAACCAAGAGCAGGCGGTGGAGCTGGACCCAGGAAGGGAACCTGGAGAGCTCCCAGGAGCTCACGCTGCCCTGCAGCTTTGTACACCACAGGCACAGAGACGAAGCAAAGCACCAGAAGCACAGCTGTGGGTGCAGGTGGAAAGCAAGGAGGAATCTGGTGCTTCCTCAGACCGTGAGCAACGGAGAGCTGCATTGTCAAACTTAGGACCACAGTATTCTCCATAATAATCATATTCCTGGGAATTCAGTCACAGGAAACTTTCCAAAGTTTTGGGAAAAGCTTTTCCTCAACCAAAGATGTATCTTGTATAGTTATTTATAATGATGAAAAATTGTCAGTGCTCCACGGAAGAGCTTACACCATGGTTCTGTGATTCCACAAAATATATGCAATTATTAGCAATACCCAGGCAAAACAAACATAAAATATGTGAGGGAATGAAACAAGACACAGGCTGTGCTTAGGGCCCCAGCTGTGCCAAGAGCAGACTGGGACAGAACCTTGGTTCTGGGCTCTGACAGGGGCTCCACATTCAGTGACATGGGCTCGGGTCTCTCCACCACCTCACCTGTCCTGGTGCTGGGCCTGGCTTGGTACTGGAGGAGCTGGACTTCTCTGTGAGCCCTGTCTCCAAGGAGCCATCACCCACGTGTGACGGGCTTTTCCAGGGCTCTATTTACCTCCCCTGCCTGCCTGCTTGCACCCCTATGAAGCCGTGTTGAGCACCCTACCACCACCCAGAGTAAAACTGACTTAAAAGAAGTCTTCTTGTTGACCCAGTGCAAGCAGAAAGGGCTATAGACAAGTGTGCATTTGTTCCTACAAAGCGCTCCACATTATAAGCCATGATTTCCAAGTTGCTAACCAATCTCTGCTCTCAAGAGTTTCCCAGGAAGGGCAAATGGAGAGATGCATGTATTCTGAAAGGTAAAGTTGCTCTAATGTGCAGGACACAATGCTAGAGTTTTAAAAGCTCACTACCGTTATTTAACTATTGAAATAAAGGTGCTACTAGAGATTTTGGTTAAAGTAATTCTCCAGATTAACCAAAGGCAAGTCAAACATAGTGGCCAATGGGGGAGTGGGAACCAGATCCACCGGGCCCCAGCCACCAACTTTGTGGGAGCCACGGGTGGCATCCTGCTTCTGTCCAGGGCAGGCCCTAAGCACACACCATGGCTTGGCAGGGTCTCCCCTGGAGTCCAGGTGCCACCCCAGCTGCAGAGGTCAGCACCCAAGCGACCTGGGAGGCAGGGGCATGCACTTACCACAGATGCGACTCATTGCCAAGATCATGTCCTCGTACACTGAAAGAAGAAGGGAAATGGGCCTTAGGGCACTTGCTTTACCTGAGAGCAGCCCTTTCCACGCGTGATAAAACTCACATGGGAAACCATGTCGTTCATGCAAACAGCGAGACGGGAAGTGGTCGCGTGCTACATGCACAGGAAATGCTCCGCGCCTGCTCACTTTTTTAACACAGGGCAAGAACGTTTTGCCAAAGCAAATCCAACCACATGCCGGGTCAAACGGCATCACTGCTGCCCCACAGCAGGATGGGGTGAAGCCTGGCTGCTCACCAAAGGCTGACATTCCACCCAAGCCCAGACTAACCCGCCCCACACGCTTCCCCACAGCACAAGAGCAGCTCTGGGTGCAGCCTGGGCACATCCAGGTCCTCTCCCAAGACTGACAGCTGCAGGAACTGCGCAGGCGCTCAGGGCGCGAGTGCGTGCACCTGGGGCCCCTGCTCACCGGCGGGCAGAGAGGGCGAGAAGGCTTGGCCCTACCTTTGCCAGCTATCTCCAGGATGGACACATCTTGCCCTCTGTCGTCTTTCAAGGTTGCCTTGTATTCGCCATGGTCCTTCTTGGATAACTACAAAGAAAGCACGTCGCACGTGTACATGAAGTTAATAGTGGGCTACAAATAGTAGCAAGCACCAAGGATATACATTCCTTGTGAAACAAGGACATTCAGGGGCCAGCCAAATAGCTCAGTGGACTAAAGTGGGGCCGGGGGTTTGATCCCTGGACCTGCTGTGCCGGCCCCGTCCCCTGGGTGCACTGAGCCAGCAATTGAGACTGACCGTGGTGGCACATGCCTGTAATCCCAGCTCTTGGGAGACTGTAAACAGGCAGATCACTACGAGTCCAATCTAGTAATGAGACTCTGAACATCCCATAGACCCTTCCCATATATATAGAAATTCGGGATGAAGGCGGAGGATGATGCAGGGTGTATGAGTGACACAGCCTGCTCTCTGCTTGCTTGGCCATGGTACCTTCGGTATAAGCAGCTCACAGAGCCCCTTCTCCAGGTCAGGCAGCACCTCTGTCTCATACAGAACATCATCCTTGAGCCATTTAAAAACTGTTTCTTTCTTGGTGTTTGCAACCTGCAGAGCAGAATCTTAAATATAGTACATGAAGCACCTGGCTCATAAAAAAGCAGCTCTTCAGATTTTAAATCACAGACCTACAACTGAAAAAGTGATCAATTCTTATTCAAGATGGTCTCAGTCCAAAGCCCATGGGAAAGCTGTCACTTCTAATAATAGCAAACACATTCTTAAGTTACAACTTCTAAAATAATGAAGCTCTTAGGACTGCACCCAGCAGACAGCCGGATCTCGCCATCCTGGTCCAAGAACTCAGATGAAATGCCACTGAGAGGCCAGGCCATGAGTAATGTGCATTTGATCTGTAAATAGCACGGCCTGTTCTGAGGGATCAGCGAGACTTCCCAGGGCTGCTCCTGGGCAGCTGGATGCCTCGGGACCTCCACACACATCAGGGGAGCAATGCTGAGACAGGCAAGGGACCTTCACCTTCCACTGTCCCTGATAGTCCTCTCTCACAGCTTGCAGGTCTCTGTGGTGCAGGGCTGCTGGCTCAAGTACTGACCCGTATTCCAGGAGGAGAAAGCAGCAAGAGGCTGTGTCCCTGGGGTGCCACCCACCCCTTGAGTCAGGCAGTCCTGCCTTCCCCTCCCCACAGGGTGAGATCAGTGACCGAATTGCAAAGGGTCAGACTGTGAGGCTGTTTCTGAGAGCACGACTGCTGTATGATGAAGCACCACCCCCTCCTCAAGGGCACTGGTGCGAACTGTGTCACAGGAACCTGATTCCTGCCTAGCACAGGTGCTACCTGTCTCCACACTTGCCCCAGGGTCTGGGGGCTGCACAGTGGCAGAGCAGCCACCTGCTCTTGAGTCTGAGGACAAGCCCGACCCTCAGGGAGCTGGCCTGGGAGCCAGACCTTCCTCAGTTGGCAGTGCCCACGCATCCCAGGGGCCTTCCCAGCAGGCCTGGGGCCACTTGTTCCATCCCATGTGGCCTCATGTTCTCCACACCCATTTGCATTGCCAACCCTGATCTCAGCAGCTAGGGTGGTACCCATATGCTCTGAAAGAACCTGACAAGCCAGGACGTGAGCTCCATGCCCACCCTGGACAGAGGCAGGATGCACCTATGGCTGTCTCACCGCCTCTTAAGTCAGCACGGCTCGCCTTGCATGTGTCCTTACAGCCATTTCACAGTCCGGGCCTGAGTGACAGATGAGCCCTTCAGAACCTTCGCCTTGCTCTCCCGCAAATCCTCAGGGGGCTTACTAATGCTGGGGGCCCCAGATCTAACTCCTGACACAGCCCTTGACCTCTTCTGTGACCCTTCATCTTTGACCACTCTAAAGACAGGCATCTAAAGTGCATGTGGCTACCTGGAAGAAGCGCCCCTCAGATGCTGTGGCACAGGCACTGCCCCTCAGGCCGTGGCCTGCGCCCTGCAGCCCCCATGCACCCTGGGAAGTCGCTCGTGTCAGACAGCTGTGCTGGTCCTTATGACTGAGGTTCCGTAAATGGTTTCTTTTTCAGCAAAGTTTCCTGCGAAGTCGTGTCTGCGCTCATGTGCCTCATCCTCTGTACCTGTCACATGGTGCGCTGTGAGGCGCCTGTGCACTAGACCACGGGGCGGGAGGCAAAGCACACGGGAAGGTCGGATAACCACAGAGTAGATGCGACACAAGGACGCCAGCGAGACCGCTCAGATCTCAAGAAACATGCACTGGGCTTTCACAGAGCTCTGTGTCTAAAGGTTTCTACATCTCTCCAGCCAGGGCACGCACAGGATTTTAAGTGCTGATGGAGTCTTGGGCCATTGAGATGCCACCAGTACCCACAAGAAGGTGTGTGAGGGGCTGGACACTGCTGGTGCGGAGAGAAAGCGGGCTCATGCTTGGCCTCCCCCCTTGCACCACGCGTGTCCTGCGCCCCTGGGAAAGAGGCAGAGAGCGTGATGGAGACGCCTGTCTCGGGGCTCTGAGCTGCTGCCATGCGTAGGCTGGCCGCTGCAGGGCTCGTGTGAGATGCTGGCAGGCCCTGCCTGCCCACACCACCCAAGAAGGTGCTGCTTGGCACCAGCGGGGCCTTCTCCTTTTCAACTCAGGCAGGATGCGCATCTGTGCAGCATGTGTAGTAGGCGAGCTCCTCCTGTAGATGTCCCTGCCTCTCAGCCGTGCTAGTGAACACGTGGATGCATGAATCTATCTGCCCAAAACAAGCCAGAACATCTTTAACCTAAATACGTGGACTTGTGAAGCACCTGAGCTCTAGAGCTAGTTTCCACTACAAAGAGACATACAACCAAGAAACCGTGGCTTAGCTGCCAAAACCAGCGGGCAGGGAAGTACTGAGGAAGCTCAGTTCAGATCTGGGGGACTCCCTGTACCCCTCCCTGCATGTGTCCAGCACTGCCCAGGCCCCCGCGCTCCCCTCAAAGCCCTCTGTGAGCCTGCACCACCCTCTCTGCCTCTGCTCTGGGCCCCACCCGTTTCGCAAGCCTCGCACTTGCTCACTGGGTGCGACACACTGCAGATTCACCCTTGGACCACGCTTGCTCCCAATCTCAGGCATCCTGGTCTGGCACACCCCGAGGGACACTGTCCATTCCCTTCCCTCTCGGCCACCTAGAGGGTGACGGTTGTACGACAACAGCGGTGCGATCTTGACCTTTTGGGCCAAGATCCTTACGATAAAGTTGGTGACAGTCACGTAGCCCCTTGCAGGTGATCATAAGACAGGCATGAACGTCTCTATGCTAAGAACCCCAGAGCCTAAAGACACTCCGCCCATCACGCCCAGGCCAAGCCTGCAGGAATCGCTCCCATGGTGGGACCTGACCAGGTTGCACCCTGACCTGGCCCCCCTTGGGACAAGAACAGGGTCTGTGTCCCTCACCTTACACATAAGGCGGACTTCGCACTCTTCTGTGATGTCCCAGTGCAAATACTCGGCAAAATGAGGGCCTGAGGAAATCGGGAAGTGTTTAAAAGGGGCAGAAGAAGTCATAGGAACAAAGAAGCACCCATGATGCAGATATTGCCTGGCTCGTGTGTGTGGCAGAGACATTTACATGCATGTTCAAGCATACAGTCAGGGATGCAGCAAAGAGCTGCACAACTGTGGGCCCAGGAGTGAGCATGGGCCCGGGTCATAGCGTGTCATCACCAAGGTGGGAACTGCCCTTCCTGAAGGCGACCTCAGCCAGTGCCACCGTGGAGCATCTACTGCTCTCTAGAGAGGAGAACCCTGAGCCTGCAGTGTTTTCTTCCCAGGCACACGTCCGAGTGGACATTCAGTGGCACTGCATGTAAGACCTTCGAAGTACGAAAATTAATAGAGTAGAGGTTGTGGAGCCTGCTGTAACCCTAGCACTCTGGGATTTGAAGCAAGAGGATCTTGATTTCAGAGACAACATTAAAAATTTCAGGGACTTAGCAAGATCTTGTCTCAAACTTTTAAAAAGAATTGGAGAACTAACTCATGTAAAGGCTCCGTGTAGACCCCAGAGAGAGAGAAAGAAAGAGCATTAATGGAAATGAGATAAAGCAAAGGGCTGCTCAGCCCAGCAATTTCCTGAGGGTCTACATTATTTGTATAGCATCTAAAATTCAGATGGATTCGTGCATTTTTTTTAAGCTCAAAGCATTTTCATTTAAAATAGATGTAGAAGTAAGTTATATATTAATAATGCCATTACCCTATTCACCCCACAAAATATGAAGTGGAGGTAGGGTGTAGGTACTCACGTCTTCTTCACACACACGGTGCCTGTTCTTCTCAGCCCAAGGGAAAGGCAAGACCAGAGCAAGATGCCCCGGCACTGAGAGGGGCAGTTAAAGAAGCCACTGCCTGGCACTGCCAGCATCGGGCAGTGACACAATTGGCTAATGAAGTGGGTGCAGACCCAGGAGGCCCGGAACACATCCCATGGGGAGTTACAGCCTGTGCTATGCTAGGGACTCCCAGAAGAGAGGGAAAGAAGCCACTGCGGGTGCAAAAGGGTTACTCAGCCGAAAGGTCAGCCGGAGGCTGGGTGACTGGGCCATCTCCTGGACAAGGGCAATAGCAGGAAATATAAACATTGAACAATGGGTAGGCCCTCCAAATTATAAGTAAGAAATATATGAACAAAATGCACATAAAGGGCGAAGAACAGAGAGGTCACCAAATGCCCACAGCTAGACCCCACAATGCCTCTGGAGCGTAGGGCCTGCATTGCACAAGGGCGCAAACACAGCCCTGCTTCTGGGGGCCGTAGGTGGCAGGCTGAACACTTACCTTGCTTCCTGAGAAACTCTTTCCTTTGAAACTCGGCCTCTTCCAGGACAGCCTTGAAAGCTAAGTTCAATATGCAAGAGAGGGAGACATGAGATGCACTTGCTCTGCACACCCAAAGGACGGTTCCTGGAATTATCTTTGGTGGATGCGTGAAAATGTTCTGCGGAGCCTACCGTCTCCGATGAGGACCAGAGAAGACTGACTCTTGGCTTTTCCGTCGTGAATCTGCACCGTGTAGGTCCCTTCATTTTCAATAGTAAACCGATCCATGACCATCTCAATGAGGCCCGTCGACTTGTCACACTTGATTCTGTGTGTCTGGAAGTGAGGGGCCAGATTTTACACAGCAATCTTCCTCCTAGCATCCTCTCTCCACATTTAATGGCTCCATTGGCTCCAGTAGCTGGAGGAGCCCCACACAGAGAAACACAAAATGAAACTCCACCAACTAAACCTCTGAGGGAACCAGGGGTCAAACGGTGTCAGCTCCCTCCTGTGCTGAAGCCCAGGCTCTGAGGGGGAAGACCCTGGTACTGCCGACCTCCACCACGGCAACTTCCCAGCAGAAACTTGGCTCATTGGCCAAGAATGAGCACCCAACCTGCAATAACCCCAGAGAGAAAACAAGCTGCAAAGCCGTGGTGGAGGCTCACACACAGAGCTGAAGTGAAGCGATCCTCACAGCACTACCTGCAATCCAAAGACTCCCAGCCACACCCAGGCCCACAGCCACAGTGGGGAGCAGCCAGCACGTACGGGAGAGACAGGCACTCCCTGAGGCAGGCTGTGACTCCCGGCACCACACAGGTGCACAGCAACAGCTCCAGTGCCTCCCCGCCTTCTCCGACCACGCCCAGGGAGCCTTCACCAGCACTCCGGAAGTCAGGCGCCACCGTGGAGCCACAGCCCTTTCCCAGCTGCCCCCCACAGGCTGTCTCTGGTGACTCAGGAGAAGTAGGGCAGTGGCAGGCTCATCTTCAACCTCACATGCACCAAGCACAGCCCTGGGCAGCAGAAAACAGCAAACAAACGCAGAGTCGCTGAGGAGCACGGCGCCCGGAGCACCAGCTCCTGGCCAGCAGCGGCACTGCCCAGCAGTGGCCAAGGGACCTAAAGCAGCACTGCACGAGCTTTGTGTCCTTCAAGTCTCCTTCCCAGGACGAATTCTGCTTGGGCCTCGCTTACAATCCACATGTCACGAAGCAGCCCCAGCTCCTGGCTGGACACCAAGAACGTCAAGGAAGGCCAAGCAGGACTGGCTTCAGGGCAGTAACAGAGCAGGGCGGTCCCAGGAACCAAGCCGCTCAGGCAGCCCGCATGGGTGAGGGTGCGGGCTAGGAGAGGCCTGGCCCACAGCATCTGGGCCAGAGGTAGGCCGCAGCTCTCAGCCCGACAGTGGGCTACAGGGCCCCACCAGCACCCCGCCCCTGCCTTAACCACGCTGCCCCCATCATCCAGTGATGCCTTCCGTAGCTGAGCGCGTCCCAGGGGGAGGCCCCACCTGAGCGGCTCCGGGAGGGAGTACCTTCTGCACTCTCACAGCAGCAGCAGGCAGGCAGACCACGGGAGGCTCACGCTGCCCCTACAGGGCCACCTCCCTCAGGCCATGCATGGCCTGCAAAGCTAAGGCCCCCTTGGCGCTGCTAATGAAAGACCTGACCTAGTCCAGCCATGTTCCCAGGATCAGCCAGGTTGCTGCAGTAGGAAATGGGCATCCTGGATGTTCTGGAAGGCAAGAGCAGCCCCTCATGCCTACACCTAACGGCCCTTGTGCCTTGTGGCCTGGCCCTGCACACGGGCGCTGTCTCTAGTGGCCTTGGTCCATGCCTCTCCGCAAAACAGGTCTGTGAAGTCCACCATTAAGGTGACTTTTTCATATCTCCAACCCCTAAAATGTTTCACTTTCTCATGGTATAGACAAACTAAAAAATCATTTCATCACTGGTCACGTAAGATTTCTATCCAACAGAGGGCCCTGGACCCACCAGGCTTGGCAGTCGGAGGCTGAGGCTGCAGAGGGAGAACAGCCACCAGCCACGCTAGCAATGGACATCCAGACAACGAGGGCTGAGCCCCAGAGCCAGGCCGCTGGCTGAGGATCCATGGTGCCACACTTGGGTGGAAGTGGCACTGCAGAGACCCCAGCCCTGCCCTAACAACAGAGACCCCCTGACAGTCGGTCTTCAGCTGGGCCCCCGTCATGCTATCCTTACACAAATCAATGCCTTTTCCAATATTTGATGGCCAGAAAGGAAGAGTTGTACAAACTATAGATTCATCCCACAGAATCAAAAATAGAGCAAGCAACCACGCTTATATTGTAGAACAGCTGCAGGTTCGCCAGCTCCAGGGCTGTTCTGTGCAGACCCCACATCCACCCCACCAAGGGAGCAACCCAAAAGGTCCACAAGGTGTGGGATTATTTTCCACCTGGTGTCTCCCACAGGAAACTGTCCGGACGGCAGAGTGGCATTCCTCACCATAGGGCAAAGACCATAGTCCTCCACAGCTCTTCTATCACGAATACATAAACTCGGGGTCAGTGATATAACTCTGTGGCACTAGCACCTGAGTTCAATTCCCGGTACCAGAAAAGACATCATACATAAGAATAAATAAATTCACTCATCCAGGATAGTCTCCATGACCCTGAGCTGTCTCTAAAGTCCTGCTCCAAGTCTCCGAAGCACAGTTCGTTCATCTTTAGCTCCAACATTTCAGACTGCCTGCACCTTACCCAACGTGAAGCAAACCTCTGACCATCACTGACCACTGACTCCACTGGTCTGGCCAAACTTCCGCACCTTGAACTCTGTCTCCAAAAGGGAGCGGAAGGAGCCAGAACGCCAGCTTCATGCCGCGGACCCTGCCCGCCTCCCTGGTCCGGCCAGCTCACCTCGCTGTCTGAGACTTCTCTGTCATTAATGACAAACCGGAAGCTGGCGTCGGGTGACAAGTGCTCAGCCTGGAGCCAGAAGCGGACCTGGCCCTTATCGAAGATCTCGTAAGCTAATTCTGACTTCAGAGGAATTGCTGCAAGAAAAAGACATCACAGGCCCGTCACGTACACACCACGTGGGAGAGCTGCGTATCGGGAGGAAATATGGGCCCTAATTATTAATTAATAATTGCCCGATAGTGCAGCTCTGCAGTCTTGCATTGGATTACAGAAGCCAAAATGGAAGCCTGCTACAGTGTTTAAAGCCTCTTTCCTCAGGCTCTGGGTCCAGCGGGGTCCATGGCCACAGGCACAAATCGTGCCTTCCCTGCCCGGTGCAGCTCAGTAATGGGTCAGGTTGGTGGGACAGCACACAGGTCCCGTCAGGCCACTCACAAGTGAGTGATCCTTTTAAGTCTGTGTTCCATGCTGGACTCTAAAGTGGGCTCCTCCCCAAATCCACCCCAGGAGCTACCTGCACCCCAGCTGCCCGAGGTTTGCAGCCGTGCTGCGGACACAAAGTGCACTTACTAGGGTTCTTGATCTCGTTGCTCAGTGCCACCAAACGCTCAAGCTCTGAAATCAAGAAAAAGGTTTTGCATTGGTGTTGAGCCAAGCATTTAGCAGCCCGTGAGCACCAGGTCGAGCCTCGATCATCATGAGACTCCGCTGAGACGGGAAAGGAATTTGAAGCTTGGGTGCAAGGGTGGCTCCAGGGCCTTAACAGTCAGGCCTACGACCTTGCCAGCAAAGGCTGTGCCCAAGGGCCAGCACATGCCAGGGCCAAGTGGCATTCCTGCCCCTCAGAAATGCCCTCCTTTGATTGTGAAAGAGAAATAGGCACCCTTCTGCAGCCTGAACTTCTCTATGGTGCATCACCAAGACAGAAGGAAGAAACGTAGGCGTCACTCCTGAGAAATCCCGAGCACCAAGGCTGCTCGCCCTTTCTCCACCTCCTCCCTCCCTTCCTCCTTCCCTCCTCCCTCAAGCTCTCCTCCTTCCTCCCTTCCTCCCTCCTCCCTCCTTCCCTCCTCCCTCCTTCCTCCTCCTTCCCTCACCCTTCCTCCCTCCTCCCTCCTGCACCTCTCCCTTCCTCCTTCCTCCTGCTCTCTTCTCTCTTCCTTCCCACCCTCCCTCTTCCCTCCTACTCTCCTCCCTCCTCCCCTCCTCCTTCCCTCTTCTCTCCTGCTCTCCTCCTTCCTCCCCTCCTCCCTCCCTCTTCCAGGACCTCGGGTAGGAATGTCCATGGATTCTGAGGAGCTAAGCCAAGAGCTCCAAGGTTCTGCCTCATACACGTTAGACTACACATAATGCAATCATATCCTATGTACTACAGTTTGAATCTAAAATGTCCCACAGAAAGCTTGTGTGCTCAGAGCTGGGCTTGGAAGGCAACTGGGTTGTGAGCACTCAGTTTCACGATGGGTCAATCCATGCAAGAAATCAGCCTGACGGCAGTGATGGGCACACGGAAGCGGATCTCGGGCTGTGGCCATGGGAGCAGCTCCGCCCCTGCCCTCTTCCCTGGCCCTCACACTCCTGGCTGTGTGAGGTGTGTGGCCACCTCCCAGGCCCTTCCACCATGGCTCAGCCTCACTTCAGGCTCGCGGCAGTGGAGCCAATAGATGGGCAGCGACTGAAACCTCTAAACCTTGCACCAACACTGACTTCCCTCCCTGCAGCTGGTGTCCATGTGCTCTGCCACAGCAACCTGAAGCTGTCTTTCACACTTGGCAACCACTTAGAGAGGAAAGCACCCCACATGAGCGTACAAGCACAGCAGAAAGCACAGCGTTCAGGGCTCAGTGCGTGCACTCTCTGTGCACAAAGCTCTGGGAAAGCCTCTGCATGAAGGCCAGCAGGGGTACCTGGGGGGCACCTCAGGGGGCACCTTGGGGGCCCCTGTTGCCACATGGAAGCACACTGAGGCCTCACAGAAGCATTGCCCAGCCCCCAAGAGCTGACGGTGCCACTCAAGGCCTGGTGAGCTGATGCATTTCGCCAACATAGGGCAGGCCTCAGACTCGGCAGCCTTCAGGGTCCGTGCTCCTCTCCTCTGGTGCTGAGCAGTCGTGGTAGGCCCACAGCTGGGGTCTGGATGCACCCCTAAGTTTCTGCATGGCCTTGTGGACCTGGCTCGATGCCAGGAGGGAACCGTGGACATCACAGTGGAAGCCTTCACCGGACAGAGCCTGGCTCTGGACTCAGCCTCCAACAGCCTCTGCACGTGGGAGGGCAGGTCCGTCTTCTGTCATCATAGCTCAGATGGCAGAGGCCCCCACACTCAGCAGTGCCATCCTCAGCCACCACCGCAAGTACGTCAACCAGCACCTGCTGGTAATCCAAGGACTTGCTGAAGATGCCCTTGGGGCCCTGGGGACTCAGCTCAGAGTCCTGAGAGGTGATCTGGAGGCCGCCAACACTGAGCTCCAGCACAGAGGGCCATGCTGAGCCGCGAGGAGCAGAGCACTCAGTGGACAGCTGGAGACCTGGCGTGCACTGGCAGGCATAGCCACCGTGGCCAGAGTCACCAGCCCACACACCGCCTGCGGACCCAGCTCTGCAGAACAGAACAAGGTGAGCGCCAGCTCTCCCGGGCTGGCTGCCCTGTGTCTCATCCTTGGTTCTTTCTCCTCCATGGGTCCCTCCTGTGCTCTGAGGAAGCTGTGCAAAGACGTAGTCTCCCGAGTGCTTGCCACTGAGCAGCTCCCGGGGAATTTCCCGAAGCTCAGAGCAGCGGGGAGTCAGACCTGCACCTTGCGGGCCCCACCAGGCGCATCGTGGTCAGAGAACACTTACTCTAGATTTGCTTAGCTCATGAAGGCCTCCCGGCTCCTAAGAACAGGCCCTGTCCCCAGCCTCCCATGGACGCGTGCCTTCCTATAACCACACACTCTTCTCTGTGTAGACCCAGTCTCGCACGTGAGGAACCCAGAGCAAGCCGGCACCATACAGATGTTACCTTTTTCATCCAAAACAAAGCTGGAGGACACGCCATCTGTGTCGCTCACGGACACAGAGTAAGTCCCCACATCCTCTTTGTCTGGGTTCTTGAAGTACAGCCGTGAGCTGGGAAGGAAGAGCAAGGGCAGCTTAGTCGTGTCCCCGGGCTGCCACCACCCACAGCACCCACACACAGCGACGTACCGGTCACCCTCGGTGTGCACTCGGAACCTAGCGTCATCCGCGATCTCTTCGTACGATTTGCACCATGTGAACTGGGAGGCGTCGGTCACCTCCTGGCAGTCGAAGTCCAGGTAGATGTTGCCCTCCTCGTCCACGCCCACGCTGATCTCCTTGGTGCCTGCGGGCCAGAGGGCAAGGAGGCCTCAGGAACACCGTGTCCTCTGGATCCTTTTCTCGGATGGGAGGTGGCACAGGACGAGGGTTCATTTTACACCAAATCATCAGTCCCACTGAATGTCCTCCCATGACTCTGGGAACCCCGAAGGGGCGGACGCCAAGGAGCCAGAGACGCGGAGCGGCAGGCTGGGTGCCTTGCTGCTGCTGCTGCCGCCACATGAGCTGCCATCCGCACACTGCCTGCACTGCATCCCAGAGCCGCGGAACACCCTGGCTCACCTCGGGGACCCCACACTGCCCATCTCCTTGAGGCCCAGCCCTTTGTCACATACACAGCGCTTGACCTTACCTACCTACTCGCCTTGCCCACAGGGGCTGTTTGCCACCTGCAGGACACAGCATCGGCTGCTTACTTGGGGTGACCAGACAAAATGAGCCCAGCCCCACTGCGCAAATCAGAAGCCACCCCTCAGAACTTAGCCACCAGGGGGTGGCCAGCTGAGCCTTTACTAGAAAGATGAACTGACAGCATGAAACACAAATGCTCTCAGGTCATCGGAAGAGGGAGCCAGGCAAGCGCAGCCCGGGGTTCAAAATCATCGAATGTGCCCGGAGAAGGGTGGAAGTCCCAGCGTGTGAGCCATGACTGAGTGGCAGGGTGCCATCTCACAGCCCAGTGAGCTCCCCTCCCCTCCCCTGGGGGAACTTCCCTTTTCAATGTCACCCCATTGGGCTGCTGAATTTATCCTAATTAAGAAAAGGCACCAATAGCTTTATAATTCCGTGATCCAAAATCAACAGAAGTGCAAGGCGCCACTGTCCTTCGTGGAGATTGCGTGTCTGCCCCGAGAGCCTCCTGCCCACCGCGCAGGGGGCCAGATGAGCTCTCCTCCTGCTGCTCTGAACGTAGAACCTCTCAGAGCTGGAGCGCAGCAGCAGCTCAGGCTCCAAACCTCGAAGACACAGGACAACACCCATGCACCCCCCAAACCGCACCCACACAAGCATCCCCACACATCACGCGTGATGGGTACCCACGTTATGCCCCTCTGAGTCCCATTTCTCCACAATCTTTGCCACCCTGAGGGTGGTGGGCCCAGCTCACCTGGCCTGGCCTCCACAAGCACTGGCTCTGACACATCTGACAGCTTCCCTGGCCCACTGGCGTTCACGGCCCGCACTCTGAACACGTAGGTCTGACCTTGCTGCAGGTCACAGACCTGAAAGACAGGATGCACCGTGTGGGCTCCCTACGTGACAGCATTCTGCAGCCACAGCCAGTGCTGCCCACTGAGCCCCACCCACAGCCGGAGCCCAGTGCGCCTGCAGGGTGTGGGCATTCCCATCCGGCTGCACTGCAGGCCCATGGTCATGGTGAGACCTCTGTGTCAGGGAGCTGGGCACACTCTCAGGTCCCTTGTGTCCACAGGGCTGTGGAGCCCAGGACCATTGTCACAGCTGACAGGGACTGGACCTTGCATGGTGAAGTAGAAATATGTGGAGGAAGAACAAAGCTATTCATACAGTGTGTGTGTGTGTGTGTGTGTGTGTGTGTGTGTGCGCGCGCGCACGTGCACATATGTGTGCTTGTGTGCGTGTGTGTGCGCACGTGTGTGCAAGCTCTCAAGCCACAGGCATGAACAGTATGCAAAGCCAGGCTCATGGCCCTGGTGCTGCCTCTCAGTGTGCTCTCCCTTGCTGGGCTCTGGAGGTGCTCCATGGCACTGTGGCCTCAGGGCATTGAGGAGGCCCGTGTCACAAGCACTTTCTCATCAGAGTCCAAAGTATAAGGTGTCACCTTCAAGTAACGGTTTGGAGTGGCCGCCTCATTTACGCTCTTCCATTCGCCAGAATCCACCTCCTTAAAATCCACGAAGTAGCCGGACACAGGGCTGCTGCCGGAATACACAGGTGCCTTCCACAGAATGACCAGCGACGTGTCCCGCACCTCGCAGAACGTCAGATCATAGGCAGGCCCTGCAGGGCACCAAGAGCCTGGCACCCGGGTATGCAGCCTGAACCCCGACCCAAGCCCCACCACACTGCACCATCTGGAGAGTCACAAGATGGGGGACCTGCCCGATGCAGGGAACAGCCCAGCTGACGGGCATGCAGCCCTTCCTCAGCACACAGCAACTGTGGGTGTCCCGTGGGCCACAGGCGGACACTGAGAAGAGCTGCATGTTGCACCCTGGGCTGGAACCCACTCTCTGGGGCATCTGGGAGTCTGGCAGTGGAGAAGCAGGGTCCCTGAGCCTCACCTAAGCCAGGCCTTGTCCCCTGCTGCCCTGCCTCCCTGACCTGCCCACTAACAGGTTCTGCCCAGGGCTAAGCCTGGCTAGCACAACTGCACCAAAACTGGGATAAAAGGAAGAGAGTAGGAAGGAGGGAGAAAAGGAGGAGAAGGGAGGAAAGCAGAGGAAGAGGAGAGCCTGGGCCCACAACTCCCGCACACAGTAGGCTGAACCAGTTTTCTTAGCTGCATATTTTAGTAGTTTTCCCTTTGAAAACATGAATGTGGTGGGACACATTTGAGTCCCGGTGGATGAGCACAAAGCAGCTGACACCCAGCACTTGCGACTCTGTGAAAAGAGCTTAAGCCAAGAGTTCTGAGTAAGCCTGGACCCCTAGCAGCCCTGCTCCTGGGCAGACCCCAAGGTCCCAAGTGGCTGTACACAGGCTGCACAGCCTGGCCTGGTGGGGTGCCTGGCTCCTACTCAGGGACCCTGAGCTCTGTTTTTGGAAAGAGGTGCAGCCAGACACCGCTTGCACAACGCGGTGCTGCACGTTGCTGTCCCTTCCAGCTCGCCCAGCCATCTGTTGCTGCTGTGTCCCTAAGACTGCACTGCCCCACCAGCTCCTGGCACCCTGAGGCAGCGATGACTGCCCAGAACTGTGCTCCCTGCCCTGCACAGCCCGCTGGCCCCACAGTGGGACAGAAGCTTCTCACCAGGCTCAGGTGTCGTCCAGGCCTCACACTTGAAGAGTTCACTGGGGTCCGAGGGCTGCCCGATGCCCGCCAGGTTGGTGGCAGTGATTCTGAACTCATACAGGGAGCCTTCTGTCAAGCCCTCCACCTGTGTGGATCAGGCTCCTTAACACAGGAAAGCAGTGCGCCCGCAGGACATGCGCAAGGTGGTCTGCGAAGCACCAGATGCTCAGGGGCTGGCAGGAGACTGACTGGATGCCCTGAAGAACCCTCTGTCTGCAGCCCTGTGGGTGCCAGCTGGGATGTCCACAGTCCCTCTGCAACCCCTAGGTGTCCCGGGGCACAGGACCACGCTCTAGGCGGGCAGGAAACAGACTTGCTGACCATGCCCACAGGAGCACAGAATAGCACAGCTGAGGGTCTGGCTCCTCCTTGGGACCCACGGGAGACGCCCCCAGCCATGGCTGCCTGGCTTGGGCCCCCAAGCCGTGCCCTCGCCAACCTCACTGAACTCTGGACTCCAATGGGGGCGCTGGCCGGGACCCACCGTCAGGAGCCTGTCCTGCAGCGGCGAGGCATTGACCTCATGCCAGTTCCGATGCTGTGCCTCACGCTTGTCCACGTAGTACCCCAGTATGGGCGCCCCACCGCTGAACCTCGGCACCTTCCAGCCTAAGGTCATGGAGTGGCCATCGCAGTTCAGAAGCGTGATCCCGTACGGATGGGATGGGACAGCTGCAGGACACACAGCAGGAGGGTCACCGGGCCTGCCCAGGGTCCCCCCTCAGCAGCAGGAAACAGAGGGGATGCTGGGAGACAGCCTGGGTGCTGTTCCCCCCACACCACTGTTGACCTTGGCTGCTCAGGGCTACCCCCACCCCCAACCCGGCCTCTCTGTCTTCCAACAGTCCGAGCTCCAGCTGTGTGGGTGAGAGACAGCACAGACCTGGGTCCTCACTGCCTGAGAGGAGGAGAGGATGCTGGGACACCGGTGCTTCCTGCAGGCTAATGCAGGACAGCACAGGCACCTGTTTCTGAGTCAGTGTGCAGCACCTTTCCCAGCCAGCAGAGAGGGAATGCGCCCCTGCTCTCCCACACTGAGCTGTGTCCTCCCTAAATGAGGGATTATCACACAGACTGGACCCAAGCCTTGGTTTTCTCTCAGCGGGACTGAAGGGAATGGCAAGTGAGGAAGCTGACCCCAGGGGAGCAGAGAGGACACTAGGGTCAGGACCCTGAAGGAGGGCACGGCTGACCCTCTCCCGTTACCAGGCCTGACTCCCCACGACCCCACACAGCACTGAGGGAGGGAAATCCCAGCTCTGAATGTGCCCGGAGGTGAAGAGAGCTGGACCACTAGCTCTGAACGCAAAGACGCACGTGGGGTGCTGCACTCGTGTGTGAGCTGCCCCTGGTGCTGCTCCCTGCATGTGTGTTTGCAGAGAACCCCGAGGCCCTGGCCAGCTCTGCGAGGGCCTGCACCCAGGCCTCAGATCCACACAGTCCTCTTGTTAGGTGAAAAGAACAAGCATTCTAACCCTCATCCAGTGGCACAAGCATGTCCCTGAGCTCTGAGCAGCTGGAAGGCCACCAACACGTTTGACCACATTTTGGAAAGAGGAAGTCAGGGCGGGGCACAGGCCTTTAGGAGGGGAGCATTCAGAAACAGCAGCCGCCTGTAACAATGCTCCCATCCTGAACTGCTATCTGTGTACAATGGCTTCCCCCAGAAAGGGCATTTCCGAGACAGCAGCCTGGGGACGAGGGTCTGCAGTACAGTTGCCTGTACTCCGCGCAGCACCCCACACCTTCCCTCTGGCCACATCTACCCAGGTAGAAATCCTCGAGTCCCAGAACAGAAGTTGGGGCAAAGCAGCTGTGTGTACATACTCAGAGCTGCCTGCACCTTGATGACATCAGACTCCTGTGAGTTCTCGCTGGTGCCCACGGCATTGACCGCTTTGACCCGGAAGGAGTACTGCTCGCCGGTGGTCAACCCATGAACCACAAACCTGAGGACACAGGAACTGGCATCAGGGCAGGATGCTCAGGTGAGCTTCCTGCTCCCACCTGGGCTGCTTTTCCATGCCATGAGTAAGCCTCACACGCACCCTTCCCTGTCCATGTCAGGTCACAAATTCACCAGTCAGCAGCACAAAACATCGATGTCCAATGAGACCCACACTAAATGTCACAGCACTGAGGCTCATGGTCAAGTCCAGAACAAAGGTCTACAGAGTGACATCCACCTCCCTGACTGCAGGAGCAACTGCACATACTACAGGGAGCGAGCAAATTATGCCTCAGGGAGCCAAGCCAGAGACCCAGAGCACAGCAGGCAGGCGGAGGAGGCCAGAGCACAGGCTTCCCACCCTCAGTCTCTAGTGTTGGCCCCTAAACTCTGGCATCCTGTCCTGCAGGACAGGGATAAGAGCTGCCTCAGGACACAGCTGTCACCACTAGGAGGGAAATGGGGTGGAGCTTAGCCCTATGCCTTGCTCAGGGCACTGTTTATATTCCAGGGTATTGTAACATTGATTCCTTGTGAGAGCCTCAGGAGTTTAGAAGTTTAAGCTACTCGGCAGGGGGCCCAGTCCCTCACTTTATAAACACCCTGAGTCTGGGCAAGAGGAGGCCAGGAAATGGTCTGAGTGCTACAGACAGTCACCCTAGGGGCCTGGCAGCCTGATTACAGTGTAAAGGAGGAAGAGAGGCCTGCTCCTCCAGCCTTCCGCGTTTGCTGCTTGTGCTGTCTCCTGCCTTGAGCTGCTGCCCTTCTGCAGCACCACCCTGCCTTGCAGCCACAAGCTGTAAACTAGATAACTCTTTCCTTCCTTAATTACGTGTTTTGTCTCAGCTACAAGAGAAAAGTACCCAAGACACCTATGCCTGCCTAGGCAGGACCTGGAGCTCTGCTTCCCCATCCATTCAGGAAAGGTCAAGTGCAGACAGTTAGACACGCGCTTCCCTTGCAGAGGGCTCCAGGAACCCTGTGCTGGTGAGCCAGCCCTTTGTGGCTGGGGATGGAGCCCTGGCCCCCAGGTAGGAGCAGAGCAGCTCAGAGCTGCAGTGCCTGCCTGCAAGGAGCCTCTCAGGTCTTGTGACTGCTGCGCACTCAGCAGCATTCTTTAAATGTTTAAGGACACAGCAATGTCTCCTGTCCTTGCACACTGCGTGTGGGTCAAATCATGATCTCAAAACCATACATTCATACAATTCAAATAATAAATTTAAAAGTAGAATAAACATCAAAAGTTTAGCATGGAAGAATATAGCCACTTGTGATTTGTTCTTGTATTTTGAACCTCCCATTCACAAAGCAGTCCTTGTGCTAATGGTGCAGGAGATGGCAGGCTGTGCAGCCTCCTGAAGTCAGGAGGCAGGTAGCCCTACCGGAGGCTGGCGGCCTCGGGAAGCACTGAGCAGACAGGCTGTCTGTGAGGTGCCCGGGCAGGCTCTGCCACCACCTGCCCATCCCAGGAGCTCACAGGGCCCTGCACTGAGCCTCCGCACCACTCGGCCACGGGCCCAGGGGCAGGCGGCACCTGTTGTATCCAATGGGCTTGTGGTTGCACGGCTCCCACTGGCTGGTGCCAGCCACACAGCAGTCCACGTAGTAGCCCAGAAGATGTTCCTCGTGCTTTGGTCGGTCCCACTGTACAACCACAGATGTCTTGGTGTTCCGTGAGGCCAGCACACGGCCAGGCGCAGAAGGAACCACTGCGGGGCATGAGGGAGAGATGAGGAGGGGCATGAGAGGGACACTCAGGGGGGAGCAGGGCTCGTGGCTGGGCCCTAGGGGACCAGCTCGCCAGCTCCTCGTGTGGGTACAGGTGCAGGGCAGCACACAGAGGTCGGGCCAGGCTGGGAGACAGTGTGTGGAGCATGGCTCTGGCCAGGACTTTTAGGAACATCCCTTAGACAGGACCTGAGACCCAAGAGAACTACTGGCCACCCCTAAAGGGGTCTCCTGACCCCAAAACTCTATAGGCTTTGGGGCCTTCAGAGCCCCTGCACATGAGGATTTCTGTGATTCATATTTGAGAGCCTCAGAGAGGGATCTTCAAGCTGGACAGGCAAGACGCTGCAGACAGGGCTGGCCGGGTTTGCAAACCCTGATGTGACCCTGGGATCCCTTCCTGACCCATTTCCTGGTTTCAGGAAAGATGGAGCTTTGGTGAAATGCCAAGAACCCACAAAACACCACAAGAGCTCTGAACTAGCACATGGGGCCGCTGAGCCGCCCACACGGGACGCCAGGGTGCAGGCCCCGCCAGACCACCCCGGTGCAGCCACGCCCACTGCTGCTCACCAATGCTGTCCTGCGCCTGGATGGGAGGTGTGGTCTCCGACGGGTCGCTCAGGCCGTGCTTGTTGGCTGACAGCACGCGGAACACATAGGACTTTCCATCCACGAGGTCAAAGATGGCGTAGCGAGGGGACCTCACAGCTGCCTGAGCATTGACGCGCTGCCAGGTGCCACTGCCAACCACAGACTGCAGGGCAGAGGGCAGTGAGGCGGGGGCTCCGTGGGCATCGGTGAGATGCCCATGAGTCTTGCAGGGCAGCGGCTGCTGGGGATCCCCGATGCCAATTTGGAGGTGCAGGCAGGGCGTTACCCCAGGTTGGAAATATGACTGCGATACATTTCTCATGGATGTAAAGAACTACAGAAGCCTAAGCAAGCCGATATGTCAGTGGCAGCTCTCCTGGAAGCGGCACATATGCACCCCTTTCTGACAATGTAGCAGAGCGCTTGTGACATTCTACCATTCACGCATCCCATCTCAGGCGAAACTTCCTGCGCTCCGCTGCTGCGGGGTCTGGGCGAAGTGCCGCTTTCCAGGCCTGGCCGAGAGACCCAGGGCTGTGTGCTGCTCATGCGTTAAAACAGGTGGCTTCTTAAATTAGTGGGCAAAGTGCTCTAATCTAATGAGGATTGTCTCATTTTGTTACAAATAACACAGCGCCAACTCTCTGATAACGTGCTAAGCACATAAAGCCCTGTGGAGGAAGAGACCAGACATGCCCGTGCTGAGTGCCCGCTCTCACTCAGCAGAGCTATTAATGACGCAAGCCTTCGTCTATGAAATGTCTCTGTTTACTCCAAACAGTCTGTACTGCAAGTTCATTTTATCCTTGATAACCACTTGACCGTGAGGATTTTTTTCTTCTACAGAGATAATACCCTTCTTTGAAAATAATTTTGTGATAGTAAAACAGAGCCACACTTCAGCCCTGCTAAGGGTGGTAAAAAGCCCAGGAGAAAACTTGGGGTCCCAGCCTAAGCTTCTGCGTGGACCCACACCTGACCCTGCACCCCCAGGCAGGTCTGAGATAGGCGGACTCCATGCTGTAAAAGGGGCTCTTGGCGTTCAGACCACCCCACACCCATCCCAGCAAAGAAGTGAAGCTCAGGAGCCAAGGAGAAATGAGGAAGGGCTGTCACTGTGGCTCTGCTGGCTGGAAAAGGCAGGTCCCCAACCGGCCGGCTGACCAGAGGGGCTGTGGCACCCAGCCCTGAGCACGAGGCGACGCAGAGGTCCAGGCCATGCAGAGCCAGTACCACCCGGCAGGTCCAGAGCCCCAGCCCATGGGCCCGAAGGCTCCCAGTCTCCCTGCGTGGCAGCTCCTCCCTGCTGTCCCCAGCCCAGCACAGCAGCCGCGTGAGCCCTGCTGGGTACCTTCTCGATGAAGTACGTCAAGGGCTCCTTGCCACGGGGTGTGGGGGGTTCCCAGCTGAGGACCACATAGGTCCTGCTGATCTCGGAGGCATGCACGTCGGTAGGGGGGCCTGGGATCTGAATGTCGCCTGCAAAAGAAACGAGGGAATTGAATGCCAGTACTGAAGCATCATCGGCTTCTGAGGTACCTCGCTTTCCCCCTCGGAGGACCTATGTACCTCTTCAGGGGCCGTGCCCCAGCCCGTGTACTTGAGCTTCCCAGGAGTTACTGAGGAGTTCTTTGCAGATAACTGACAAGGCATCCCACACACTCCTTCTCTGCCCCACACTCACTGTCAGAGGTTTCTGTTTAAATTTATGGAAGACCCTAGTGGAGGCTGAGGTTTTCTAGACCTATAGTGTCTTTAATTGTGATGCAAAATGTTATGAGCTTCCATTAGATTAGCACATGATTAAATGGCTTGCATCGCCCTGGGATGTCTCTGAGCCCTTCACAATATCTGATTGCTCCCTTGGGCCTCTGCCACAGGTGAGGAATTGAACACCCACATGCAATTATGGCAGAAAGCAAGACTGGGCTTCGCTCCGTGAGGCTGTGCACAGAGGGTGAGGCAACAATGTCCAGGCGCCAGCCTGACTCCAGGATGGCACAGGGACAGGTGACAGGCAAAGTGGAGACCTGGGAGCCCCCAGCACCCTGCAGAGGACACCCACACCACCCCAACAGTTTGTGGGGAGAGGGAGCCAACCAGGGCACCGGGGACAGGACAGGCACACAGGCACTGGTAGCACCCTCCCTGGCTGGCTTGGTCTCAGGGACCATGGGCTCGGGAAGTTTATCGGAAGCCATAGCAAGCAGTCTGAAGAGCAGGCGCCCAGGCACATGAGGGCCCTAAGGCTGTGCACTCCCAGCATCGCCCAGGCAAGAGAGCGGCCCGGGGCAGGTGAGGTCTGCAGACCGATGGGACTTGGGCAGGCCCAGCAGTCGGTGAGACCCTGGCGAGACCCGAGGCCTGCGGCGCTCCCCCAGAGCACCCACCAGGACCGGCCAGGGCTGCTGGTGACTGGGGTGGCCCCTGTCATGCCCAGCTCAAAGTCTCAATCTCAGGCTCCCATGTCCTCTGCCTCTGCATAACCCAGACCTCAAAAATGTGTGGGGCAGGAAGAGCACACTGCCACTTCCAGAGCTCGGCAAGGCGACAGAACACAACTCGGAGCACCCTCTGCCACTGGCAGGCTGCAGGCCTAAAGCCTAACCACCACCCTGCGTTGCAGCGGTGGACTGGCCCCGAGCGCAGGGTTCCCATACTGGGCCGCATGCACACCTCTGCAATGTGCTGCACCCACTTACCTCGCCCTGCTCACACAGCCACCTCACCGTTGTGAAGATTTCCTCAGATGCAACCCAGCTGCGGAGCAAGGTGCCCGGGCACTGCACCCGTTTCCGGTTCCTCCTACACTGCCCTCTCCTCACATAGATTCCCATGCCTCAGCAGCCCAGGCCAAGTGCTTGTCACTCTCTCCTGATGCCAACTAAGGCCACCAGGCAGCCTGCCCCTGAGGGCCACTTTCTCCGTTCCTAGCTACCCAGCACCTCTCCAGGTTTCTGCTCCTCTGGGGGAAGAGGCTGGCCAAGGCGGCCTTCACTGCTGGTAACCTCTGTCTACAGGACCACGCAGGGACACCACCACCTGGCAGCCCTGAGACGCAGGCTCCTGCAGACATCCATCCTCAGGAAGCCCTCCTGGTGGAGGTGAGGGCACAGAGCCCCAGGGCTGGGCCCCTGCACCATGGCCGCTGGCCACTGGGTGTCCCTGGGCCCACACTGTCTGGGAGGAGCACAGAGATGCTGCCATTCCCAGGAGAGACCAAATGGCACCAGCAGGACCAGGACTGTTTCCTCGCCCTGACTCACAACTGATCCTGACTAAAATGTTGGGATTTCTGAGAAAGAGCACTATACTCTCCTTGGCAGTCTTTACAGACGTCTCTGGAAGGAGTATCCGTGGGGAGACACCCTCTCAGAATCAAGCATAAACAAGGAAATGCACAGACTTTGAAACCCAGAATGCTGGCAGACAAGGATGACGGGGCCCACTCCGGTTAAAAGTCAGAACAGGAGCTGTGCTTCCGGAGGTAACATAGGGATCGCCATGAGGAGGTGCCTGTGCCAGCAGCGGTAAGCTTCCTTGTCAGTCCGCTTTCTGCTTGGAAAAGGCACTAGGGCTAGACATACTTCCAGTGATCAGGAGGCAGAGGCAGGAGGAGCTCCACAGGTTCAACATCAGCCAGGATGCCGCAGGGATTCTATCTCAAAAAATTAGAGTGCAACTGCGAGCCCCAGCAGGGGCCTGGAGCCACTGCTCACCCTGAGGGGTTCACCCCCTTGGACTGCCTCCCCTCCTTTTTCTCCTCCACACCACTAGGCAGGGCCTGCCCCCTGCCACTGCTCCAGGCCCTGACCACACTACACACACCCACAAGGGGGTGAGCTTGTACCTTCCAGGTCGTCCTTGTAAATCACTATCTCCTTGTCTCCCTCCAAGTGGATTGCTGCAAAGAGAAGGTGATCATGGCACAGCTGCTGCACAGTGTCCCCGGGGAGGGGTGCTCACCCAGGGCCACTCCGAGCCACCAGAGCCAGTGTTTTGGGTGTGGCCCCCGCCCTGTTTTGCTCTCCTCAGCCAGGGCCCAGGGCCTCTCAGGAACCTGTGTCATGTGAAATTAGCACTTAGGAGTTATTTAGGTTCCGTGACAGATTGAAATTGTATCATCATTGGGTGGGCAAGGCCTGATTCTGAGCCAGCCTGGTGGAATCCAGGTAGGGGAAGGGCAAGGTGGGGATTCTCCCAGGGTCTCTTGTCCCTAGAGGGACAGATGAACATCAAGAGGGGCACCAGGGACCCCAGGGCACTCGCCTGTCAGTCACCTACCTTGCAGCCTCCTAAGGTCAGCAGGGTCCAGGGCAGCCACGGCGGCAGAGACTCGGGAGGGCCGGCTGATGCCTGCACTGTTAACGGCCCTCACGCGGAATAGGTAGGACCGACCCTCGACAAGGCCTGTCACTGGGTACTTGCAGGTCCTCACAGGTGCGTCGTTACACTGCACCCAGCTATCTGTGCCCACCTCGCACCTTGGAAGGCAGAGGCAAGGAGAGTGGCATGAGCATCCTGCTGGCATCACACGTCCCCAACACATGCCATGTCACAGAGAGGTGTGCACACCAGCGAGCCCGCACTGCTGAGATTCTGACCACACACACAGCAGGCGACAGGGCTGCACAGGGAATGTCTGCTGCAGCCATACATAGCGAGCCACATCGAGGTGACACCTGGTGTCGCTGTGCTCATGATATCTCTGTGTAGAGCTAGACACCTGGGCACACAGGTGTCGGGTAGCCCCAGAGGCTGAGCGGAGTAGAGCCCTTATGACTTACACTTCCTATCTGTGTGCAGACACATACATGGTAGATGACAGACAGCATGGTCATAGACTTTTATAACTTATAGCTTATGTCTATATAGAGATACACACGGACTATGCAGGTTGGCACATAGGTGATAGACAAAGAGATTACAGTTTAATATCTATGTAGAATTAGGGAGATAGATGATAGATAGATAGATAGATGATGGATAGGTACATACATACATACACACATACATACATAAATGATAGATAACCATGAGTCATCATGGGCCTGGGGAGATAGCTCAGTAGAATAAGTGCTTGCCTGGCAAGCGCAGGGTCTTGAGTTCAATCTCTGGCACCACAAAACTAAATTTTAAAAAATGAGTCATCATAAATTACAGTTAAAAATTAATCTCTGTCTCCAAACACATGGAGGTGAAGTCTCCTCAGGAAGCTGCCACAGGCACCTAGGTGCAAAGCGGCTTCTTCCCACAGCATTTCTCATGGAGAAATTCCTGAGGAGTTTGTGCACAAAACTCCATGATAAATCCTCAGAAGGAAGGGCCAGTCTGGGTGAACACAGCCTGCAGACACTGGCTGCGGCTGTGTGTTCCCACAGGGAGGAGCCTGAGCCCCTCTTAGCTACGGAACTGTTCATGTGAGTCATCCCACCTGCTCGCCATTCTGGGCCACCAGGCTAGCCTGAAGGCGTCCAGCCCAGGTGAGCAGGCCCTGTCGGAGGACAAAGTGAGGCCCAGAGCAGGGCACAGCAGGGCCTTCTGGAATGTTCCTGGATTCAGTATTCTAACAAAGGGACAGGGGTGTGGATCCACCAAGGTACATCAACAGAAGGCTTGGAAGCATCGTCAAGGCAGCTCAGAGGTGGCTTGTATCTGTTGTTTTCAGTTCAAGGTGGACCCCTATTCTCAGATCCATCTCCAGTGCATCAAATGCTCCTGGGAGTGAATAACTTCAGTTAAACAGTATCTTCATTGGAATGGAGACTTGACTTTCATCTGTCTAAGTCGAAAGCCAAGGGATTGATTCTCTTTTGAAAGAACCAGCTTATTTTGCCACCTTAAATCCATCGAGTCCTAACTTCCCAGGACCCAGCCCTTCACCACCCTAGAGTTGGACCCTAACTCAGTTCCTACAGACATTTTCTAGTTGTTGTTTGTTTTGGCTTGAACCCAGGCCCTTGCTCTTGCCAGGGAAGTGCTTATTCTACTGAACCATCTCCCCGGCCCCCTAACAGACATTTTCTTCACCTACAGTTTCCTCCTATGATTAAAATTTGCATTTGAGGGTAAACTCTACCTATAAGAACTTATACTTCACCCCAGGCTCTGAGAATTATACCACGTAAAGGAAAAATCACAGCTAAAAGTCATTGGCTTCCACAATGACCTAAACTTGTTGCTGACTTAAAGACAAGTGACAGTGTTTTGTACTTTGAAGCACTGGTGTTTGTCCTTGGAAACCAGAGGCAGGCTTGGTTCACACAGAAGTGGGCAGGACGGTGGGCACAGGGCTGTCCCGCTCCTCCTCACGCCCCCACCGCCCCGCACAGGATGGGTGCAGAGTGCACCTGCGGCAGAGAGGAGCCAAAGGTGCTGCCCTTCCTCAGGCCAGCAGGCGTCACTTGCCAACCCCTAGTTAGGACCATGACAGAGCCCAAGCCGGCAGGCAGCGCAGCTCCAGCAGGGTCTGGAGGTCTAGGGGGGACCCAGAGGCTCTGTGTCACTCACCGGTCAATGAAGTAGCCAATGACTGGGCTCTCTGTGGTCGTGTTGGGCGGCTTCCAGGTCACAATGACGTAGTCCCGGTTGGCATCGTGGCATTCCAAGTCCATGGGCGCCCCAGGAGCGCCTGTGACCAGTGGGTCGGCATCTGGAATGAGGGACGTGTCCTCAGTCCTTAGCGGGAGGCACTACTCAGCTACCCCAGCCAGCCGGTGCCAAGAAAGGTACATGTGCCCCTGTGTGTTTTCACAGCGGGGCCAGCTGACCCTCTCTGAAGTGCTGGAGGCTCTGACTCCTCCTGGTGACTGGATCCAGAATTAAAGCCCACTTTTCTATGGGTCTCCTGGTGGCATAATGGCTCATGGTCTAAGTGAGCTGCTGACAGCGCCCTGGTGCTGGAATGCCTGCAGAGGTCACCTGAGAGTCCCACATGTCTCATGTCCCTGGGCAGGAGGGCCTGTTGCCCCATGTGAGGGACGCATGCCCCTGCTCTGTGCACATGCCTCATTTGGCCTATCTAGTGGTCAGCTCTGTCACAGAGGCGCTGACCACTCAGTGCCCTGCCCTGGCCCATCCTGGCTGTGCCCTCCCCACCTCTGCAGGGCAGCACCATGTAGCTCCCATGTGTCCTGAGCCAGGGGTATCTCTACATGGTGACCCTGGAGCTCCCACATAGCTCAGCTCCCCTGCAGGTGTCCTGCCTGTCTTACTGCACAATGGGGGAGGGCCAGTGACCACAGCACAGCACATGGGGTTTATGGGATCCTGCTGGGGGGGGGGGGAGTGCCTTCTCTGCTGCACAGTGAGCAGGTCTCTGCCTCCTGTAAGCCCTGGTGTTGCTGGGCCCTGCAGGGAGCTGATGTCCCCATGCTGACTGGATGTCACTTCCTCCAACCAGCAGATGGGACCATGGACAGAATGCATGGAAGACAAGCAGCAGCTGGTAGGGATAGAGCTCAAGGCACACGGACGGGCCACCCAGGCAGGTGGGACGATGGCGAGTGGCACAGGGTGTGTGGCAAGCCTGTCAGGGCAGAGGTGCAGAAGCCCCTGATGTGCAGGCACCATGGGGATGGAGGGGAGCTCACAGCACCGCCTGGCAAGGACTCCCAGGGGTGCTCCTGCAGGAGTCCAGGTGGGGCTTGCACCTCAGAGCTGCACCCTCTGCCCCAGCCTCAGGATCTCTATTTCTTACAAAAGTATTATAAGAATCTGATGCTATCTACACATGTGTCTGCAAGGCAGGCATGCACACAGACACCTCTTGCACACGCATGCAGGGACAGGTGCTGCAACAACGCTGCCTTACGAGTGCCCGTGTGCAACCACGCACAGTGCTGGCACACCCAGGGTCACTGTGAACACTGCTTCCTCTAGGGCCTCACCCAGCTCCTAGCCTCTGCCCCCACCCTGGCCACTGAGCCTCTGCCACCTTCCCTGCCCACCTCGGACGAAGAGGAAGGCACTGTGGTCGCTGACCCCGCCCCGAGACACGATCCTCAGGGTGTACAGTCCCTCGTCATCCTTGTTCAGGTGACTGAAGGACAGCGAGGCTTGGCCTTCCCCGAAAAACATCTTGGTCCACTTGGACTCCTGCAGCAGCACATCTGGAAGAGGTGGGAGTTCAAGGTCAGCTCAAACGGGCACCATGAGCCAAAGAAAACCCACATTGGTCTGTAGTCTTTGCTCTCCCAAGGAGGTTTGAGGGCAATGTGGAGGGAGGCCTGGGCCACACAGACTGAAGGCTGCTGTGCCTGCCTAGGAAGCAGTAGCAGGGCTCTCCGCCACCTCACCCCAGGACTCAGGTCCTCACCCTCACCCCATGGGGTCTTATGACTCTGACTGCCTGCCTGATGGTGCTCAGGCCAGCAAGCACCCACTGCAGAGACTGCAGAATAAGCTACAAAGTGCAAACAGATTGCAGAGCAGAGGCAGAGCACTAAGAGGTGCACGTAACAGAAGGAAAGCGAATGTCAGGGGACTCGGGGTGCTCTCGGCAGTGGGCCAAGGAACTGGAGTGAGCAGGGGTTGCCTTGCACCCAGCTGGCTCTCTTCCGCATGCATGCTCTGTGTGTGTGGGTGCTGTGCATGTGTGTGTGTGTGTGTGCGTGCGTGTGTGTGCTCTGTGTGTGTGTGCGTGCCGTATGTGTGCTCTGTGCATGTGTGTAGTTTGGGTGTGTGCTCTGTGCATATGTGTATTCTCTGTGTGTGCTCTATGTGTGTGTCTTCTGTGTGTGCACTGTGAGTGCACTGTGTGTGTGCTCTGTGTGTTCCCTGTGTATGCTCTATGTGTGTGCATTCTGCGTGTATACTCTGAGTGTGTATTGTGTGTGTGTGTGTCCTGTGTGTGCTCTGTGTGCATGCACTCTGTGTGTGTGTACTCTGAGCATGTGTGTGGTTGTGTGCATGCTCTGTATGTGCTCTCTGCACCCCACATGAGCTCTATGGGGCTGGGAGGCCCCTGCATTTAACAAGATGAAGAAGGACAAAGGGTGGGGTGTCCCAGAGCAGCCAGGACCTCTGTGAAGGGCCAGTGAGTGGGTCTTCCTCTCCACAGTCCTCCCGGTTAGCGTCCAAGGTCAGTTGCAAGGTCAACCCAAGCTGAGGTTCACTGGAGCAGTGGTGAAGGCAAAACCAGTGTTCAAAGAGGACTCCTGTGTGACCATGGGGCTCTGGGCTGTGGCCTCAGAAGTGTTGTCCCACTCACCGTCCCGGTACCACTCGGCCCGCGGCTGCACTCGCTTCAGGTCTGGCGTCACCAGCATGGTACACTTGAGCGTCAGGGTCTCACCCTCTCTCCTGAAGGTGACGCCGAATTTCTCCAGAAACTGAACGTCGAAGTGAGTATAGGGGATCACAGAGGACAGGGGCACTGCGGGGCAGGTCAGACAGTAGTCATCACGTGAAGGCTGAGCTCTGTGCGAACACACACACACACAGAGGGCACACAGAGCACACACACAAAGAGAGTACACACACACAGCACCCAGCCCCTGAGCACCCTCCCTGGGCTGGGAGCATGAGCCAGCCACCCTGGGACAGAGACCTTGCAGGTCACTGTCACCACAGGGAACAAGGACACCCAGGAGAGGGAAATTGTCAGGGCCAGCTCTAGGTGCTGCTAGCTCTATAAATGACAAGGGACTTTCCAGGGAGGGGAGGAACACCCCTGGCATGTGCAACAGGGCATCATGAGGCTTTCAAGTCAAGGGTTGGGTTCACTTCTCTGTTCTGAGTTAGAGACATCAAGTCACTCTGGGAGTGATTCACCCATATCTAAAAATGGCACCTTGCTGTGAAATAGCTCAGGAGCAAGCTCGCCTCACTTCAGTGCTAGCCAGAAAAATGTGGAGGAGCTTCCAGATGGAAGTGTTACAAAATATCCGGCCCCAGACAATATCTTTAATAGAAGTGTCATGCCACTAAACACCTTTCTGGATTTAAAAAAACAACCCCCCAAGGTGCACTTACACCCAATTGGGAGTCCCACGGAGTGGAAGGGCTCCTCATCCCCGCGGAACCCTACAGGACAATGAGTAGGTGTGGTGAGAGGCAGCTAGCCCCCAGGCTCCCACCAGTGCCCAGAGCCCTACGCACTTTTCACCACCACCGCGGCGTTGGTCGACACCTGCCCGTGGATGTTTGTTGCCACTGCTGAGTATGTGGCTGTGTCGTCGAAGTTCGCCCTTGGAGAGAAGCAGATCTACATCAGTGAGCGCTCTGGGGTGGCAGAGCTCTGGTATTGACCAAACGTTCCTGGAAAGCACACAGCCTGACTCAGATGGCCCAAGCGTGAGTGACGTGCTTGTGGACAATGCCAGCTGCGCTGGGAATGGCAGCAAATGAGGTTCTACGTCCAGAGGCAAGGACCGGGGAACCCTAGACCTCGGCCAAGCTTTGGCCTTGAGAAAGAAAGGGTGCAAGCACCTGCAGGCCTAGCCCAGCCCTGTTCCCCACCACAACAGCATCTGCAGGTTATTTTGCAGCTTGGTGGCTTGGTGACTGACGCCCCCCAGCAAAGTCACCCATGCCAGGAACAAGGGCTCATCATAAGGAGCCCAGGCCTGCCCGAGCCCCAGAGCCCCGCTGTGCCCAGCGTGGCCTGGGAGCTGCACAGAGCTGTAGTCCCTTCCCTTGCCACGTTGCATGCCCATCAGACAGGCCATGCCTGTGGTACACCTGCCCCTGTAGCCTCTGTCACTCTGAGTGGCCCCCGGCAGAGCTGTGTCCACAAGAACAAGTAGGAGCTGGGGTGACTCACTATCGCCCCACCTCAGGGAGCCCACATCCTGAACCCCAGTGCCACATCCCTCAAGCAGGAGGAGCCACGGGTATTCTGGCAGGGGACTCCGGAGGCCGAGGCTGCCTGCTGCCTGCTAGCCTCTCTGCAAGTGACACCATGAGGGAGCTCCTAACTGGGGAGGAAGTAAAAGAACCCTGAAAGTCCCACTTCCGAGGTCAGAAGAGGCTCTAAGAAGCCTAAGCCCTGAGACAAAACTCATTCTGAAGATGTCATTCCTATTATTTATTTTCTCTTTCTCCAGAAGCTGAAGATATTTCTTTGACTAAAATGTTCAGCCTCTCCAATATGGGCAAGAAAAGTTTCAAAGAACTGTGCTTTCTGCTGGGACTCCTTCTCGCCCTCCTGGAAGCTCAGCTTTCACGAGTGTGTGCACGCGCGTGCGTGCCTGTGCGCATGTGTGCGCGCGCCGATGACGGGACCGAGGCCTCACACCTTTGTTATCTTGAACTGGAGTCTCACTGAGCAGCTCAGTCTCCCAGGCTGAGTGCATTCTTGTGAGCCTCAGCCGCCGCCCCCCCGAGTGCTGGGTCACAAGTGGGCACCCTCAAGCCTGGCTCAAGCAGCATCTCCTCTTCCTCCTCATGCCCTTGCTTAGGAGTGATCACTCAGCAACCAGGCAGCCCAGACTCCCATTCCCTGACACCATCTTCAGCTGCTTTGGAGAAGGCCTGCTCTTATCGGGAAACACTCTGCTATGGGGTTTCGGAACGCTGCAGGCACACCCCCGCCCCCAGGCCCAGGGTGGCAGTGCATGACTCACTAACATGCCAAGATGTAGATGTCTTCCTGTTGCCCATGCTAGCCTCTGGGGTGCCCCCTCTTCCGGGACCAGCCCAACTTTCTCCACAGTACCCCCAGCCCGAAACAGTACCAAGGTGTGACAGTAGGTACAGAGACACCACAGCCCAGTTGCAAGTCCAGAAAGCCAGAGCATGTGGGGGAACAAGGTTTTCCCAGATGCACGAGCCACCTCTCCTGACCTACGGGCAGCAGGGTTCACCCAGAGGCATGGACCAGGCTCTGGCATAGTAAGCCAGGAGGACAAGCCACCCCAATCCAGCTTGGAGCAGAGGAGGCAGGTCCCCAGCAGGAGTCGCAGTAAAAGTCTGTACTCAGAGGCACATACACATGTTGTCCATCAAAGCCCAATAACACGACCTCATGCAGCCATGTGCTTCGGGCCTGGGACAAGGCCACTACCTCCTCTGCTCAGCTGGCAGCCTGAGCTGTCATGACAAGACCTGCTCCTGTTTGCACATATTCATCCTTGTAAATCAGAATTCCACCCAGCACTGGGCAGCTGGAACAGAGTCCACAGGACGGTGGGGGTGAGGCTGTAACGCTCACAGGGGTCGCCTGGAGGTCTCCTGCCTGCCCATCCGTCCGTCCATCCATCCGCCTGCTAGGTCAGGCTGAGTGCTGCCATCTACTGACCCATAGCACCAGGTCACTTCTCCTTCAGAGCCCCTGCAGACCCCAGGGGGCTGATGACTAATCAAGGCAATGTATTTGAAGCCCCTTGGGACTTCGGAGCAGGATGCTGACTGTAGATAGCATCCACTGAAATGCTTGAGCTGAATTTCCAGGCCAAAAGATTCTCTCCACGTGCCTGGGGCCTGAGGCTGCAGGACACAGGGGGATGGAGCTGGTCATCATGGAGACCAGAGGGTGTGCTGTGGCAGCCAGGGCCCCGAGAGGAGCAGAGCCGCCTGACACATTAGCGCCACTCAGCCCAGAACTTGCCCGTTAGCACCCTGTGTGCAGCCAGGGGCACAAACAGGAACCCCAGCCTGGGCCACAGCCATGAAGGCTGTGGTCCCAGGGTGGGAACGAGACAGAACGCCCACTCCGTCTCCTTTAATTTCATGACTTTTATGTTTTTCCTTGGTGAGAGCCGTACTGCAAAAGCCACATGGAAACAAAGGAACACATAGGTGACACAACTGCAGAGGCTCGCGTCTGGCAAGGGAGCAGAGCAATGGTGTAGAGCCCTGGAAGTAGCTGTCACCGCCTGACAGCCCTGGGGGCGAGGGGGACACCTCCCACCAGGCCATGTTCTTGTGGCCCGACCCACCCACCATAGCCAAGGGGACCCCGCCTCACACTTACCCACCCCGGGGACCCAGCCCTATTCCCATGAGGCTACACAAGAGAAGGCCCTGAGCAGCGGGCCTAGCCCCAGCCTTTGCTCCTACTGCAGGGTATGCTAGGGCTCTGCCCAGACCAATCCCGACATGGACAGCGTTCTTGGTCTGTGCTCTTCGTCCTGTTTATTTGTTTGTTTTTAATGTACTTGGTACAGGGTCTACAGGGTTTCTTTACACACACTGGACTCACAGTGATTCTCCTGTTTGAAGCCTCCCAAGTGCTGGGATTACAGGCACCATACCCAGTCTCAATTGCCATCTCAGCGCACGCTGGGGGACAGAGCCAGCACTGCATGCCGGGGATCGAATCCTGGCCTCTGCGCTCTATCTAGCAGGCACTTTAATCCACTGAGCTATCTGGCTGGCCCTCACTCTCTGTTCTTATGGGCTTCCACAAGGACACTTTTGCTCTCCAAGACCTCCATGTGAAGTGACCCCAACCGAATCCCATCTAGAACTAACGCTATTTCGTGATTAAAAGATGGGTGGGCAACCCAGCAGGGTTCCCAGTAGTTGGTGCAGCACCTGGAATTTAATGTAAATCAAAATACAGACACTAGGGCTGGTGGAATAGCTCAGCAGAAAACAGGAGGATCACCACAAGTCCAAGCTGCATAGTGAGACCCTGCACAAAAAAAAAATCCTTAAAAATAAAAACTAAAAATACAAACATCAAAGTATAAAAATAAAGTACAAGAAAAGTTGAGCTCAGGAGCACCCTGCCAGGATCCAGGACTGGCAGGGCTGTTAACATGGTGTTTAACTTATCTATAAAAATATGATAGCAATATTAAAATATCTTGAAGAAAACGGGACCCACACTCCAACTCCTCAGAGAAAATCCAATAAGCATACAAAATAGCATCAATGGCAAGTTTCTATTCAGTAGCTCAGGGGTAGGCTTGCTTTTTAGCATTTTAAGAAGCTCCTGCGGGGGCCAAAGAGTATTCCGAGGCGCACATGTCATCCCTGACAGAAGCAGGAGCTCGGTCCAGAGCCAGAGCCAGGAGGGGGCAGGGAGGGCATGCATTCCAGCCCCACACAGGCTGGGGTCGGGTGGCGCAGAGCTCAGCACTTTGAGGTGAGCAGCTGAGCCCCGCCAGCAGCTGAGGCTCCCTGCTGTACTTTTCCTGAAGAACATGAACATTTCATCTGCCAGAAACGTCCCACTGGAATCAAGAACCTGGGGGATATGGGGTTGGGCTCTGCACCTGCGTGCTTGTACCCCTCCCAGTCCGCACTGTTAACCAGCTTCAATCATCGCTGGCCAAAGCCCACGCTACTCCCAAGGGACAGCCTGGTGCTGTCAGTTGGCATCAGCAGCTGTGACTTCTCCACTTAGGAAAAGGAGCCACAGATCTGTTCCCCTCCTCCGCTGATGCCCTGATGTCCTCGGCTGGCCTGGGGTCCCATGTCTGACCTTCCCCCAATAGCTCCTGTACCTCTCGGGGCCTATCAGAGCTCCTAACCATGCCCAGCACCCCTGCCTTGCCAAGGTGACATGTGGCCTGTGACATGCTCCTGCAAATGTCAGCCTGGGCCCCGCTGTACACCACTGCCTGTGGTCAGGCCCGGCCCCCTTTCCCAGACTGGGTGCCCTGTGTGCCCTGCTCAGGTGGCGATGTCCCTCTACTGTCCAGAGCTGCACCCCGCACATGGTATCCTGGGGAAAGGCTGCCCGGTGTGCTTCTACAGCTTTGCCTGTAGGACCAGTTTTGAACCTAGCAGCCTCAACTCCTCCAGGCTCCTGCGGGGGTGCTGGCTCCAGCTGAGGACAGCCTGCTGCAGAGTGGGCAGGCCAGGGGCGGGGACCACAGAAAGATCCATCAACAGCCAGAAAGCTGGGAAGAGGGCAGGTCTTGTGGGAGGCAGAAGGCCGGAGTGGGCAGGCCCTGGGTAGAGGCTCCGCCCACACAGGGAGTGAGCTAGGCATGGACTCAGAGGTGAGCAGGCACCAGATCTGCCTGCCCACACCTGAGCTGAACCCTGGAGCTCTCAGGGAGGTGTCGGTCATCTGCCCCTGGCAGGGACCCATCAGGTCCCCACTGCAGACCCCAGATGGTGGCTCGTGGAGCTGCCCAACTCCTCCTTACAGAAGCTCGACGTCTTCCTGCAGCCCATGCCTGTGTGTGTGTGTGTGTCTGTCTGTCTGTCTGTCTGTGTCCATGTCTGTGTCAATCCATGTGTCCCCTCATTTCTGTGTCATTGTGTCTGAGTCCGTGTCAGTCTGTGTGTCCTTATCCATGTGTCCCTGTGTCTCCAGGTCACTGTGTCTGTGTGTGCCTGTGTGTCCATGTGCTTCTGTGTCTATCGGTCCGCTCTTCTATGTGCGCGTCCGTGTCAGTCTCTGCACATTCGTCCCCATCTGGACTTCAGTTTCCTGATGCTGACCTGTGAGTCCCACGGGTGTCAATGTCGGAGGAGATAGGATGAGGCTGCGTTTCTCCAAGCTCAGCAGATGCCCTCATCAGGTGCGGCCATCAGCCCGGCCACCAGGACGTAACTGGTGCTGCTGGCCCTCCCCACCCTTCTCAGGAATCCAGAGCCCTCTGCCAACAGCAAGGATAACCTGGACTTCCCTCCCACACACCAGCTCACACCAGGGAGCAATATGCTGGCGTTCCTTGGCTTGACGTCTGCTTTCCACAGACTCTGAACACATTCACACACGCCCGTGTCCTCACCTGTTGATCTGCAGGGTGTGCACGCCATACCTGCTCTCCATGAGGTACTTGCCGGGCTCACCTGCCTGGCAGATCAAGCTGCCATCCTTGTACCTGTTGAGGGAGACAGTGTGTCTGAGCCCAGGGGTGCCTGGGCCCCTGTGCTGTCCCTGCCTCCTGTCACCCTGAGCCTCTCACCGCTCAGCACCAGCCTCCTATTCTTTCCACCAAGCACAGACAGGAGCCAGTAGATTCTGGCTCCATGCTCTGAGGCACACGCAGCACAGGTCTTGGGGCCACCCTGAGGAGTTCTTGGCCTTCAGAGGACCCAGGCTAGCTCTGCATGATGCTGCCAGAGTCCAGAGCTGGCCCATATCTGCGAAAAGACACAGCAGCTCTGGCTGGGTCCCAGCAGGCCTGTGGGCCACAATGTCCTATGGGGCCTGGAGCACAGGGAGCGGTGTGAAGCTGACAGCACCTGGGTTACCAGGGTTCCGCCACCCCACCGTAGCAGCACCTGGCCTCATGGGCCTGTGGGCAGCAGCAACACTGCTGAGGGCCCAGGCCTGAGGTCCCTGACCGCAGACACCTGGTGCAGGATGGATGCTGACCGAGCAAGGTCCCCGGGCCCCGAGATGGCTTCCTGAGGCACCCCAGCTCCTCCCCAGGTGGGAAGCAGACACACAGCACAGCTCCAACCTGCCTGAGGCTGTGAGAAAGGCAGGGCCAGATGCCAGGAGTAGGCACAGGGCTCTCTGGGCACCGAATTCCACAGAAAGTCCTCTGAGAACTCGGCTAGATCAGCATCATTCAGGTTATTTGAGTAGGCATTCTGTGAGCTGTGTGTGTGTGTGTGTGTGTGTGTGCATGCGTGTACACGTGTGCGTGTGTGTGTGTATGTGTGTGTGTGAGCCCAAGGCTTTCACACTGAGCTACATCCCTCAGGGTCTTGCTAAGTCCCTAACTTGTGTAGACTGGACTGGAACTTGTGATCCTGCTGCCTCCGCCTCCCAAGGTGCCACGCGTGGCAGCCCACAGAGCAGGTGTGGGATCTGTGTCCCATAGTCCCACTGTACACTCACCACTGCACCACAGGTGCAGGGAAGCCCTGCACGGTGAAGCACAGCCTCACGGACATCTTCTCCCAGACCGTGTGTGATCGAAGCCGCACCAGGATCTCGGGGGCCCGGCTCATTCGTTCCTCGAACATGTGTCTGCTCCAGGCCATCTGATCTTCCACCTGGCCACCAAAGAGCGAGAAGCGGACAGTCAGAGCACTGTCACCACCTGGGGACCCCGGCTCTGTGCTCGGGCTCCTACCGCCTGCTGCAGGGAGTACTTGTCCAGCGTGCTGCGCGTGTGGGACCGGGCCGTCTGCACATCCTGCTCCAGCTGTGCCAGCTCACTGAGGAACCTCTGCCGCTTGGCCTCGCCATAGGCCGCCTCCTGGGACCTGTACCTGGGAGCCAAAAGCCAGTCAGCCTGGAGCACAGGGTAAGCCAGAC
>PVKA01016238.1:0-48292 GCA_004027165.1 Ctenomys sociabilis | reverse complement strand
TAGTACAGGGTTTACAAGTCTCACTGCATAGATCAGACTCATGATTCTCCTGTTTTCAGCCTCCCAAGTGCTGAGATTACAGGCAGGCACCACCACGCCCAGTCTCAATCACCCAATCACTGCATTCTGCCTAAGCAGGCACTTTAGACCACTGAACTATCTGGCCAGCCCCCTTTTGTTTTTATGGCAGAACCAGGGATTGAACTCAGTCCCTTGTGCTTTCCAGGGAAGCACTTATTCCACTGAGCCATCTCCCCGGCCCCTGGCCATCCCCTTTTAAAAATTTTTAATCATTTCTTTGTTTGTTTGTTTGGTTGGTTGGTTCAGGGTCTTGCTATGCAGCGCGGACTTGTAGTGATCCTCATGTCTCAGCCTCCACAGTGCTGGGATTACAGGTGTGCATCACCATGCCCAGTTTTGGTGGCCAGCACAGTGTACCTGGGGTTCCAGGACCAGCATGGCATGTGGTACTGGGGATCAAACCCAGGTCCTCACACTTGTCAGGCAGGTGCTTAGGCCACCAAGCTATTTCTCAGCCCTGTTTTTATTTTAAAGTGAAAGTTTTTAGGTTTGTCCATATGGTAATTTGTTTATTTATTTTTGGCGGAACTGGAGATTGAACTCAGGCCCTTGTGTTTGCCAGGGAAGCACTTATTCCACTGAGCCATCTCCCCAGCCCTGTCCATGTGATATGATGTTGACTGTTGGTTTGTCACATATGGCTTTTATTAGATTGAAATAAACACCATCTATTCCAATTTTCTGTAGGATCTTTACCACGAATGGGTGTTGGACTTTATCAAAAGCTTTTTCTGCAAGGCGTGCCTAGAGTTCCAGGGCCAGCATGGCATGAGTACCAAAGATTGAACCTGGGTCCTTGTGCTTGCCAAGAAGGTGCTTAGACTGCCAAGCTACCTCCCCAGTCCTATTTTTTGTTTTGAACCAGTGTCTCTCTGAGATTCCTGGACAGAACTTGAACTTACAGTTCTCCCACCTCAGCCTTCCAATGCTAAAATTACAGACTTGCACCACTATACCTGGCTTTATTGTTTTTTGATAGCATTAATGGAATATCCATATTTATAGTAATGCAGTACAAACATTTTATACAACTGTGTGAGTATTCCTCCAGATATGTGATTCTGGGCTAGGAGAAATTTTGGTGATGTGGAAAGCTTTGTGTTTTTGTTCTTTCAGATAGGGTCTTGCTACATAGTTCAGGCTGGCCTGGTGTTCACTGTGCAGCCCAGGCTGGCCTTGCGTCACCACCGCCCTCCCCTCCAGCTTCCTCGATATAGATGTGTACCACCACGCCCAGCCTGTTATTTTTATTTTGCTAACTTTGCCAGACTATGATTGAATTTGAGATTCTCCCGCCTCTGTCTTCCAGAGTACTGGACTACAGATGTGTGATAAAGATCTTGTAATAGCATGAAAACATTTTGCCAGGTGTAGTGGCCCGTGCCTGTAATCCCCTCTGCAAAGGCTAAGGAAGGAGGATCACCACAAGTGTTAGTCCAGCCTGGGCTTTAAATTGAGTCCAAGCCCACCTTAACTACGTATCAAATCCATGTCTCAAAAACCAAATAAATATGATGTTACAGTATAGGTTTTCCTATGTCCTGAGTCTTCACTGATCTTGAAAGGCTAAGGCCAAAATGTTGGCTGTCTTTGCAGCCCTTCTTTTTCTCTAACTTTTGGTCTGCAAACTTAGTTTGTTAACCCTCCAGAAGAGAAGCTTATTATTACCCTACAACATATGCATTTGGGTTTAACCTCACTATCTGCCTGAATATCAAACATCTAAGGCATAACGTAGCACAGGTATTTTCCATCAAATATTGGTATGTCAAACTTTAAGTCCCTACAGAACATGAAGAAAAAAAAATAAAAATTAAAAAAAACAATAAAAACCAAATAAAAAATAAAAATAATATTTCACATTTCAAAAGACAGAATACGGGGAAAGAACCCCCCCCAAAAAAAAGGAATATTTTACACAAAAAGTATTAAGATGGTGGAGTATGCTAGGGGATGGCTGCAATCCCAGATACTTGGTTTTGTTTTGCTTTGTTTTTGTCTTTTTTTTTTCCCCCCCTTTTTTTGGGGGAACCAGGGATTGAACTCAGGCCCTTCCCCTGCCAGGAAAGTGCTTACTCTACTGAGCTATCTCCCCAGCCCCTGTTTTTATCTTGCTATATATTGTAGATTGTCCTTGAGCTCACTTTGTAGCCTTGGCTGGTCTCAACCTCAGAGCAATCCTCCTGCCTCAGCCTCCCACATGCTGGCATTACAGGTGTGAACACCACTCGCGGCAATCCCAGCTACAAATTTGAGGCCAGCCTGCACAGGACCCGGTATCAATCAAAATAAAGCAAAGGGTTGTGTATATAACCCAGTGGTAGAGTGTGCATGCTTTGTCTCGCATGCATTAAGGTCTTGGATTTAAATCCTAGTACCAGGACAAAGAGCGCAGTATGGTGGTGCACACTTGTAATCCCAGTACTCTGGGAGGCTGAGACACGAGAATTGCAAGTTTGAACCCAACCTATCAGTGTAGGTAGACCATGTCTCACAACAAAAAATTTTATTTTTATTTTATACAATAATTTTTTTTTTAAAGGGCAAGGGATGTAGCTCAATGCAAAGACCCTGAGGATCACAAAAAAATAATAGGTTTTTTTTTTTCTCTTTCTAAACCTGTAAAATTGTCAATATTTCTTTCTTTTTTTTTTAATTTAATTATTTATTACAGTGTCTCGCTACACATCACGGACTCTTTTTTTGTTTTTGTTTTTGTTTTTGCAGGGGGGGTCAGCTCAGCCTGCCCTGGGGGAGGGGCTGGCACTGCATGTGGTGCTGGGGATCGAACCTTGGTCCCTGAGAGCTTGCCTAAGCAAGCGCTTTAGACCGCTGAACTATCTTGCCAGCCCAATTATCAATATTTCTATAATACAAAAACTGCTTGATTTCTAACCACTTATTCATTAACAGTTTCCTAAGTTTTTGCTGTGGAAACCATGCCGATCTCTGGAGCCGTAATAGGTGACAGAGTCCCTCCCTGCCTATTTGCAGCCCTTTCCACGGTGGAGGGGACAGAATATGTATTAGTGCTGGGAATGCTGGAGGAGAGAAATAAACACATTTCCATGAGGGGGCGCCCTGCAGCTGAGCTCTGGTGGATGAGAGGCATTATTGGAAGAGAGGAGGGTGGAACGGGCAGGGCTGGTAGTAGCTAGGGATGCCCAGTGTTTCCTAGGCATTGGCCAGAAGTACTGAGACCGCAGCAGCTAAGCTAGGGAAGGGGAGAGAAGGCCAGAGCGGGGCCGATGCTGTCAGGAACTGGCCCCGATGGTAGCTTAACTCAGCCCCACCATGCCAGGCAGGCTGAGGTGTGACTGGGAAGGCAAAGGCATACAGACACACGGGGCTCTTCCCTTGGATAGCGGGCTTGCCGTAGAGTGGCCAGAGGTCACTGGAAAGCTGGTTATCACTGGAAGTCAGTGACTTCCCACAAAGCCTGTTCATTCAGTCCCCAAGTACTGAGCAGTTACTAGGATGAGCTCTTCTCTTGCACTGGACCTGTAGGGGGAACAAGGCCAAGGCTGTGTTTCCTGGGGCTTGTCTTCAAGAAACAGCTGCTCAAAGTCAGCATTGCAACCAGAGGAACAAGGGTGGCTGGAGCATTTTAGACACACTGGGCAGCAAAGAGGGCTACTGAGAGGAGGGCTGCTTGGGCAGAGCCCTGTAAACCTGCCTTCGTGGTCACTCTATTCTCTTGCATTTAGCCTGATACTGATGGACGTTGGATGGGCCAGAGGCAGGGATGGTTGGCTATGACCCGAAAGCAGATGACAGGAATAACTCCAAGTTTGAGGTGGCGGTGGCAGGGTCTGTGTCTGGACTTGTTACTCGTGTACTGATCAGTCCATTGGATGTCATCAAGATCCGTTTCCAGGTACCTTTTCTCCTTTTGCTCTATAACAGGCTGGATGAGAAGTTCAGTCTTTCTTGCAAAAGCACTTCCTGTAACTTGGCATTTTGTCAAAGTGAAGTACCTTGTCCCTTTCATTACCTTTTCTGAAGTTTTCCTTCTCACCCCACCCCATCTGCCACCATCCTGACCTTTTTGATTTGGTCCCCAGCTCCAGATTGAGCACCTGTCTCACAGTGACCCAAACGCTAAGTATCATGGGATTCTTCAGGCCTGCGAGCGGATTTTGCGGGAGGAGGGCCCAACTGCCTTCTGGAAAGGACACATCCCAGCCCAGCTTCTCTCCATAGGCTATGGCGCTGTCCAGGTGAGTGGCAGGGGTCCCTGCCAGGTCCCAGCTCATGTTGCTAAGCAGAGTGGCCAAGGGGGTAACGCAGCAGGAATAGTGCTGGGAGCACAGAGAGAGGCTTCCCACTTGGCCTGGCAGCTGTACGTCAAATCTTTCCTTCTTCTTGATCTCATCTTGTGTCCCAGTGATTTAGGTGTTGCCCCTAGGAGGATGGTTTGACACCATGCCCCCATAAGGTTGGCAGAGGGGAGTACCAGTACTTTTCCTGGCTCCTTGTTGCTCATTCCTTCCGCTGAGGGCACACAGCATGCATATGCCTGATGGTGGTACTGGTTCTGTCTGCCTTCACCCTGTGGGCCTAGCCTCTGGGCTGAGCTCTTTCCATGCGCAAGCTCACTGTGAATTTAGTCCTTTTGTCAGTTTGATTTTTCAGATAAGACTGAGACACAAAAAACCTGTGTCCCCAGAATTTAGGAAGCTGAGGCAGGAGGATCCCTGCAAGTTCCAGGCCAGCCCTAGGCTACATAGCAAGTTCAAGGCCCACCTGTACTATGTGGCAAGACTCTGTCTCAGAAGGAAAGACAGGAAGGAAGGAAAAGGAAGGAAGGGAACAAGGAAGGAAGGAAACAAGCAAGCAAGCTCATGTCATCAATCCAACCAAAGTCCTAGGGAGAACGTGGCAGGGGAGCTCAGTGGTAGACCACAAGCAAGACCCAGAGTCAGCATGTGTGAAACTCTGGTTTGAACCCCAGTACCACAAAAAGTAAAAATAAAAGAAAATGGCAGAGGGAGAAACATATCCTTGCCCACGCAGCTGGCCCTGGCACTCTTCCCACCGCAGCGCCGTCGTGATGCGCCCTGCCATTCCAGTCCCCATCTGGCACACAGCAGATGTTACAGTGAGGTAAATAAATGCTAAGATGTCCAGAGGTGGCGGGCAGGATCTGAGGGTGAGGGTCATGCGCCCCGCCAGTCTCCTCTGGGTGAGAGTGATCCTGACAGCACCGCCCCAGCTTTGCTGAGGGCTCCCTGCCTCTGGTCAGGCAGTGATTATTTCTCCCTCATACTCACAAAAGTAAGTGAACCAGTGGAGTTTTCTCCATAGGCCTATTTACATATGTGTGTACTTATTTTTGTAGTACCAGAGCCTTTTGTGTACCATGTAAGTGTGCTACCACAGAGCTAAGCAAGAAGCCCTCCCCCCATCCCGCTCTGTCCCTCTGGCTTTTTGAGACAGGATCTCACTGTGTGACCCACTCTGGCCTTGAACTCCAGTTGCCTTATCCTCTTCCGTAGATAGTGGTGCCTCGGTTCATCAACTTGATTTGTTTTACGACTTGGGGGAGGAGGGCCAAATTTGTGTTTGTGTGTGGAAGATGGCCCTGGTTGTTTGTCACTGATGTGGAGTTTGTGACTAGAAGCAAAATTTTGTCACTTTTGTTTGAAAACCAAATTGTTTGGGAACAAAAGCATTAATGAACCAAGGTATTACTATACTTTGAATTTTTTTGCTTCAGTACTGGGAACTGAACCTGAGATCTTTGATCTCTGTACTGATTATACCAACTTTTTTTTTTTTTTTTTTTTTTTTCTGTATTTAAAGGATCTACAGGGTGTTCAGGGTCTCACTATGTAGATCAGACTCGTAGTGATTCTCCTGTTTACAGCCTCCCAAGTGCTGGGATTACAAGCACACCACCATGCCCTGTCTCCATCACTGTTTCAGGTAACCCTGGGGGCAGGGCTGGCACAGCAGGGATCCCCCAGCCCCTGTGTCTGCCTAAACAGGCACTTAATCCCCTGAGTTATTTGGCAGGCCCTCCAACTTCTTTTTTTTTGAGACAGAGTCTCATTGAGTTTGTGACCCTTCTGCCTCAGCCTCCCAGAGTTCTGAAATGATAAGTGTGCACCACCACACCCTCTTCTTATTTTTTTGGTTTTGCTTTGTTTTGTATTTTGATGCTAAGAATGTGACCCAAGGCCTCAGTCTTCCTGGAGAAGTGCTGTGCCACCAAGTGACAGCCCCAGCCCCTCCAATAATTTATTTTTTAACTTTATGGTAGGATTATTTATGTAGAATGTGAAATGGCATCTGAATTGATTTTTTGTTTGTTTGTTTTTGCAGGGGGAACGGGGATTGAACTCAGGCCCTTGTGCTTGCCAGGGAAACATTTATTCTACTGAGCCATTTCCCTGGTCCCAAAGTGCAAATTGTTTCTTTTTTCTTTTCTCTCTGCTTGGAGCAGAGGGATCTGAGTTCACCAAATTGTACAAGTAGGTCTTGTGGTTGTCATTGTCCTAGTGCCGCTTTAGCTTCTCCTCTCCCAAACCTGGCCTCACTGGGGGGCAGGTGATGTGTTGGGAGCCCCTGGTCTCTGCTGTCATGCTTGAGGCCATCAGTGACATCCTCACTTGCTCCTGCAGTTTCTGTCCTTTCAACTGCTGACTGAGCTGGTCCACCAAGCCAAAGTGTTCGAGACCCATGAATTCTCTGCGCATTTTGTGTGTGGCGGGCTGTCTGCCTGCACGGCCACCCTCGCTGTACACCCCGTGGACGTCCTGCGCACCCGCTTTGCAGCTCAGGGTGAGCCAAGGGTGAGTGGTCAGGGCCAGAGGAAGGGGGCCGACAGGAGGAGGGGTTCCTGTCCTTGGGGGGAATGGAGCTTGAGGAGCCCCGGGTTCTGAAGGCAGTAGCTAGACCGTCAGACCCATAACCATGGCCAGCAGTGTACTGGGGGCTCTGTGAAGAACTGACAGCCTCCTGAGGGAGACAGTATCTTCTGTGTAAACAGAACAAACAAGTACCCTGATGAGGCCTGGACGGAGACAGGCATCCTCGAAAGTGGAACTCTAGAACTCAGAGTCCCACTTACTGTGGCAGTGTCCTTGGTTTCTGCAGAGAATAGGTTGAAAGAGATGGGAAGTCAGCCAGACCCACGGGAGGACTGCCTGAGCAAGAAGGTGGACCTCCACCCCAGCGTCTTCCCAGGCATGCTCACAGGTGGCACCGTGTGTGTCCATGCTGGCATGTTCTTAACCAAGGAAGGATTTTCCCATGGTCTCACTTTTGCTTTCATTGGAGGGGAAGGCAGCTTATTTGGAAATTTCAACTGAGATTAAACTTAAGATTCATTGTGGCTTTAGTTCTTATCAGGGTAGAGATCCTGCCTGGGTGGGGGGACCCTCTTGTTGAGATGCCTTGATGACATTGTGGTTGAGCAGGGCACAGTTCCCTGGGAACAATCTGAGAGACAAGGGTGATGCTAAGGAGAGTGGAGGCCGAGGGTAGAAACATACTTGCGATCCCATCTGGCTGAAACTAAGCTGTTTATCTGACTTTCCAAGAAATGAGGATTGGCCAGGGATATAGCTCAGTGGTGTAAGCACTTGCCTGGCAAGTGCAAGATCCTGAGTTTGATCCCTGGTACCACCAAAAAAAAAAAAAAAAAAAAAATCAGGATTAGACAGTAGCACAATTTCCAGACTAGCCAGTTTCAGTTGGCGCCATAATGAAGTTCCTTCTGCCTTGATATTTTCACAGAATAGATAACCTAGGGCTGGGGAGATAGCTCAGTAGAATAAGTGCTTGCCTGGCAAACGCAAGATCCTGAGTTCAATCCCCTTTACCACAAAAAAAAAAAAAAAAAAAAAAAAGCTAACCTAACCAGTTTTGTTCTGGTCCACATCCTACAAAAAAATTAAATTTTAAATGACCTGTCTGCTCATTTTATTTATTTATTTATTTGGTCTTTTAGGGAAGGGTCTACAGGGTGTTCAGGGTCTCACTGCTAGATGGACTAGTAGTGATCCGCCTATTTACAGCCTCCCAAGAACTGGAATTACAGGTGCGCCTCACCATGCCCAGTCTCAATTGTAGTCTCAGTGCACCTCGTAAGCCAGGCTGTCTAGGGAGGCCTGGGACTGAACCCTGGCCCCTGCGCCCGCTTGCAAGCACTTTAACCTGCTGAGCTATTTGGCCAATCCTGCTTGTTTTATTTCTTCTTTAGAAACAGAAAAGCAAAGTGGGAGCTCGAGGCAGGATTTTTGCTCTTGCTGATGGCTCCTTGTTATAGCCTGGTACAGTGGTGCTTGGTTCACAAATAGGGATTTCTGTACCTTCCCAGAGGTCCCTGGGGTAAAGTCCTTCGGTGTGGCTGCCAGTATTCTCGGATTTCCATAGTTCTCTGATCTACAGCCAGCCAGGTGTCTTCACCATACCCCAGCTAGGCCAACTCACAGCTCTTAGAACATCTCAAAGCAAATATAAAACTGGTCTAACAAAGGGCCAGGGAGATGGCTCAGTGGAATAAGCACTTCCCTGGCAAGCGCAAGGGCCTAAGTTCAATCTCCAGCTCTGCCAAAAAATAAAATAAATAAAAAATAAAACTGGTCTATGTGATATTGGTTGCAGTAGAGCAGCATATAGTCCCAGGTACTTCAGAGGCTGAGGAAGGAAGATTGCAAATTTATGTCTTTTTTTTTCTTTGTTTTTGTCTTTTTCTTTTTTTTTTTTTTTTTTTTTTTTTTTTTTTTTTTTTTTTTTTTTTTTTTTTTTTTTTTTTTTTTTTTTTTTTTTTTTTTTTTTTTTTTTTTTTTTTTTTTTTTTTTTTTTTTTTTTGAGACAGGGTCTCACTATGCAGTTCAGGCTGGCCTTAAGCTCATTTTTGTAGCTCAGGCTGGTCTCGAACTCACAACAATCTTCCTGCCTCAGCCTCCCAAGTGCTGGGATTGCAGGCATGTGCCACCATGCCCAGCGATTTTTTTTTGTGTGTGTGACCGGCTCAGCCCTCCCTAGAGGCAGAGCTGGTGAGCATGTGGTGCTGGGGCTCAAACTAAGAGGTCCCTGCACTTGCCTAAGCAGGCGCTTTTGACTGCTGAGCTATCTCACTAGCCCAAAGATTGCACATTTAAGGCCAGCCTAGTCAATGTAGTTAAATCCTGTCTCAAACAACAAAAACTGGCTGAGGGGATAGCTCAGCAGTATAAGCACCTGCATGGCAAGTTCAAGGTCCTAAGTTTGATCCCTGGTACCAAAAAAAAAAAAAAAAAAGTCTTAAGGGAGCTGGTGATATAACTCAGTGGCACAGCAGCTAGCAAGGTCCTGAGTTTGATTGCCAATACAAAAAAAAAAAAACTAAACTAAAAAGACTAGAAATGTACCTTACTGTGAGGTTGTGGGTTCAGTTCCCCAGTACTTCCTTCTCCAAAGGTGTTTGTTGATCGAGACAGGGTCTCACTGTGTGGTTCAGACTGCCTTGAACTCACTTTGTAGCCCTAACTGTCCTCAAACACATGGTGAACTTCCTGCCTCAGCCTCCCAAGCCCTGAGATTACAGGGATGTGACACTATGCCCAGCATCATCCTATATCTTTTTCTGATTTGAGTATAGCATAGTGACTTTTTTTTTAATTATTGGAGACTGAATCAAAGGCCTTCACATTAAGCTGTAGCCTCAGTGATTTTTTTTTATTTTTTAGGTTTTTTTGTTCTTGTTTTGAGGAAGGGTCTCACTAAGTCACTAAGTTCCCCAGGCTGGGCTCAAACTTGTGATCCTCCAGCCCCACCTTCTCAGCATCCTCCCTGTACCACCACACCCACCTTGCTGACTCTGCAGACATTTCTTGGTGCACACACGTAACAGTCATTTGCATTTCTGTCCAGTCTTTTCCGGACCTGTCCTCTTGGCAGGAGAAATTCTGTTCCTGTTGGCTGTGTTTTTAGATGTGGGGAGAGAGGTATGTGGGCTGATGCAGGACTACTGCCTCACTGAGCTCCCTCCTGGTGCACGTGTGCATGTCCAGGTCTATAAGACCCTGCAAGATGCTGTGGTGACCATGTATAGGACTGAGGGACCCCTGGTCTTCTACAAAGGCTTGGCCCCCACCTTGATTGCCATCTTCCCCTACGCTGGTCTGCAGTTCTCCTGTTACAAGTCCTTGAAGCGCGTCTACGACTTGGCCATCCCAGCCGATGGGAAGCAAACAGGTGAGCTACTCCACAAGCCCGTCTCCTCAGCTCACATGTCGCTTCTTGAATCAGGAAAAGCTCAGGCACCACTGCTCTCTATACCTGGCCCTGTGGCACAGTCAGTTGAATGGGCAGACCCAGGCAGTATAGAGGTAAATTTGTTTCCCCCAACTTTTTCCATACCCATCATTAGTGTCACCAAGATGTATTTCCAGTAATTGGCCCAGGGTGTTTTTTTGTTTTGTTTTGTTTTGTTTTGTCTTGTCAGAAACACAAGTTATAAACTGCCTGTTGGTTTTGGTTGTGGTTTTGGTTTATTGGTTTGCTGTTGTCTGGCAGGGAAGGACATAATGTTCCTTTTCCAGCATGGGTCTGAGTGTTCTGGCATGACCTGCAGGCCCTGTGGTTTCCAGGTGGGGGACGGTTGCATAGACTCGTGCCCTGCTGCCCTGACCTGTCCAGCCTGCAATCGGTTATTGCACATGCTGTCAGGGAGCTTAAATTCCCCTCCTACTTTTTTTTGAGGCAGGGTTTCACCATGAAGTTCAGGCTGGCCTTGAACTCACTGTGTAGCCTAAGTTGGTCTGCAAAGATCCTCCTGCTTCAGCCTCCCCTATGCTGTAATGACAGGAATGCAACACTGCACCCAGCTCTTTAAGTTCCCCTTTGAGGGCCAGGGAGATAGCTCAGTAGAATAAGCACTTGCCTGGCAAGCACAAGTTTCTGAGTTCAATTCCCGGTACAGAAAAAAAAAAAAAAAAAAAAAATCCCCCTTTGAGATCCCTGGATGCTTCTGGGGCTCAGGTTCTTTTGGAGGATTAGCCCTAATGACCTTGGTGTCCCCACCAGTAATTGCCTTATCCCACTTTTGCCCCTAATCTTGCTTCTCTGGTTCAGGAAACCTGAAAAACCTGCTTTGTGGCTCTGGAGCTGGCCTCATCAGCAAGACCCTTACGTACCCCCTGGACCTCTTCAAGAAGCGGCTTCAGGTCGGTGGGTTTGAGCATGCCAGAGCTGCCTTTGGCCAGGTGAGCCGCTGTACCCCTGTGCACAGACAGCTATGGCCCAGGCCCTCGCTGGGCACATGTAGGGAGCCGCGTCCAGCTTCTGACCAGTGGGCAGTGCTGGCCTCTACACACTCAGCCTGTTCTCTCCAGTTTTCTTTCTTTGCATAAATACACATACACATTTTAACAAGTATGGGGTTATAACAAATGCAAGGCTTTTGTTTTATTTTTGGTACAGGATCTCCACTATGCAGCTTGGACTCTAGGGAACCTCCTGTCTCAGCCTCCCCAGCTCTGGGATTACACGTGTGCACATCACCACATCCAGTTTCAGTGGCTGCCATGGCATACCCAGGGCTCTGGGGCCCGCACTGCATGCGGTACTAGGGATCAAACGTGGATCTTTGTGCTTGCCAAGCAGGCACTTAGATTGCCAAGCTATCTCCCCAGCCTAAATGCAAGGCCCTGTAACCTCTTTCCACTTACCAACTTGCTCTGAAGACAGTCTGAATTTGGACCAGGGACAGCATCCAGTGTGGATGAACAAGGCCCTGCTCTTTTTTTATTTTTTTATTTTTTTTTTTTTTTGTGGGACCAGAGATTGAATTCAGGCCCTTGCACTTCCCAGGGAAGCACTTATTCCACTGAGCCATCTCCCTGGCCTTATTTTTGTTTTTGTTTCACTCTTTTTCAGACAAGGTCTCACTGTGTAGTCCAGCCTGATCTTGAATTCAGTATATAGCCCAGGCTGACCTTGAACTCAGGGTGATCTTCCTGCCTCAGCCTCCAGGCTATTAGGTTTACAGGGTGTATCACCACACCCAGCAAAGGAGGCCTTTCTCTTAAGGAAGACTGGGGTGCTAGTTTGGCAAGCAGTTGGGACCAACAGAGGAGGCTCAGAGCAGGGCAGGACCAGTGGGAGTCAGGATCATGGAGACAGGTTGAGGCCAAATGGTGGAGTGCCTCAAACACCAGGCCGGAGAGCTTGGCCTTGATTCTGTTATGTCACCATCAGGGGTTATAGAGCTTTCACAGGGGAGCAAGGCAGTGGAGGGACATGGGTCTGGCAGTCATTTGTGAAGGAGCACTGGCCACACTGAGTTAGCAAGAGGTTCAGATCTGCATGGAAGGACCAGGTGGAATGGAATAAAGAATCCAGAACACCTCAGAGAGAGGGATCCAGCATGGCCCCTGGGTCCTGCAGAGCCACAGCAATCCCAGGCCTCCTAGCAGGAAGGAGCTCTGTCCAGCTGCTGACTTCCTGGTATTTCATCTGTGGAGTCTGACTTAGCCCACTTGGAATAGACAGAATGAAAGCATCTATTTCGTGTTCTTTCCTCCACCTGGCAGATACTTACCAGGAGCTGTGATATGCTAGGTGTGTCCCTATTTTCACTAACTTCCTCTTCAATGCAGCCTTCCTTTCCCCAGGTGCGGAGCTACAGGGGCCTCCTGGATTGCACCAAGCAGGTGCTGCACGAAGAAGGCATCCATGGCTTCTTCAAGGGTCTGTCCCCAAGCCTGCTAAAGGCTGCCCTCTCCACAGGCTTTGTGTTTTTCTGGTATGAGTTCTTCTGTAACCTTTTCCACTGCATGAAGAAGAAAAGCAGCTAGCTTTGAGAACAGGAAGAGCAGAGCCTGGGAGATGCTCAGTGCCTAAGCACCTGCCTGAGAGCGAGAAGGCCCTCCGCTCTTCACTGGAGGCCACATCCCAAAAGAAGCAAGACTTGACCTTGGGGCTCCTGTTGCACTGAGAAACACTGCCTGGCCCGAGCACCAGGAGAGGTGTCCTGAGCAAGAAGTATCATAGGGAGCAAGGTGGCAACGTTGACCTGTCAGCTGGGACACCACCAAAGGGCAGGGACTTTCTCCATGAAGGAACACCAGGACCTAGGACTCAGCTGTGGCACCAATGCCAGTGGGAAGCAGCTTGCAGTTTCTCCTCTGCCGTCCCACACCCAGAAGGGTTAGGTGCCATCCCTCCCTTCATAGCCAGTCTGCCAGGAGAACTCTCGAAGTTCTGGAAAAGGCTGAGGCTCCAGGGCAGCAGGCTGGGTTTGGGCTCATTGCAGGGGTCTGGTCTTTGCACTTGGGCTTTTCCCATCAACTTGTTCAACAGGCATTAAAGCTGAAGGCACATTCCCTATCTTTTCCACCTTCCTTTTGCTTTGTTTTTTTTTTTTTTTTTTTTGAGACAGGGTCTCATTATGTAATCCATGCTATCCTTGAATTTGAGGCTATCCTCCTGCTTCAGCCTCCTGAATACTGAGATGACAGGCATGAGCCACCAACCCTTACCTCTTTCCTGTATCACCCACATCCTTGCAGAGAATGAGGGAAGAGACCTTGCCTTCCTCAAATTCTACTTGGTTCAGCAATCACAGCCCCTTTCCTAAATCTGGAGGGGAATGGGTCCCAGCTGAGTCCCTGGCTTCTGAGCCATCCAGGCCCCCAGGCTATATGTCTGTAAAGGGTGATGCACCTGGTCAAGCCTCCAGGATGGAGCTGGTCAGAGCCCACAGGTGCTGAAGAGCAGGAAGGGATCAAGGTGCAGCCCTTTATCCTGGATGGCTCCCAGTTCACTAGGTGCTAAATGAGCCCTTTGAGGTGAGAAGCTCAGAGCCAGCCAGCTGGTGTCTGTGCTCATTCAGACTCCTCCAAGGCTCAGGTTGGCTCTACATGTGTCCTCTGACCCTGGGGTGGCATGGCCCTGAAGTAGCTCCAGGAGGGCAAGAGGAGGACAGACATCCTGGCAAGGGCACAGCTAGCACATGGGATTGTTAGAACCCAGGGACCCACACATGTATATCAAGTTGAAAAAGAGAAATGGGTTACAGGGCCATGAAAGGAGGAAATATGGAGCCTGACTGCCACCCTTCCTGCCCTCAGTGTGGTTGTGGGTTTGGCTGGGGGTGGTTACCCTGCCCTCTCCTAGTGCTCCAGCCTCTGCCTCAAGGGAATCAGCATCTGCCTGTAGCCTCCCTAGCATGTGGCTACTCCTCCCCCATTGAATTCTGGGCCCCTCACCTGAAGGTCCAGTTGGCAACTGGAGGGTACTCGAAAGCCCACCGCAGGGTCTTGGCATAGGAGGCCTGGGCAGCCGTGTGAGTTTTGTTGCTTGTTGATGCAGTGCTGGGCATTGAACCAAGTCTTAACGTGGGCAGCAAATGCTCCACCACTGAGCTATATTCGCAATCCACGACTGAATGTATTTTTATGGAATTCCACTGAAGTAAAGTTTATGCTCCTTTCGTAACAGTTGAAATGCCCAGAAATAATGGACAGCTGAACTGTGACCACTTTGGCAGCTCCTTAACGAGAGCAGAGAATATTTGCCACATGACACCACCATCAGGACTTGTGCCTCTTGAGCTGGAGGCGAAGAGTGGCAAAGCTCACTACCCCACCCCACCCCAGAAAGGTCGAAAGGCACCGGGTTGCCAACCACTATCCCCTCGCCTGGCCCTTGGATTTGAAACTGGCCAGGGCAGTGGAGCAGCACAGCGAGTAGGTGGGGCCCTCCCGCGCCCTCGCACCTACCCACTTCGCCTTCTCTATCCAGGGTGGGAGAGCAGATGCGGCGTGGGCTGGCGGGTGAGCAACCCGAGCCTCAATCCCAACACCAGAGGCGGCTGGGCCACGCCCTCCGAGGTTCCTCCCACACCATGCGGCCTGGTGAGCCACCTCCGACCTAGGTCCCCTGAGCCCCGCCTCGGGATTAGCGACGGGGTGGGCACCATGCCAGACCAAGGAAGTCATGCGGACCAAGGAGCATGTCCGCCCCAGTGTGCCTGAGCCGTCGTGACCCTGGCCAGGGTCAGAACGCACGGGGTGAGGAGGGGACTGGCGCGGGGCGAGCGTCTCCCCACGGTGGTGGCAGCGCTGCCCAACTTTCGCGCCGCCCCCTTGTCTGCCCTACGCCCTGCCTCTCGCCGGGGGCGGGCGGGACACGAGGGCTGCTCTGCCCGCCAGGGGGCGCTGGCTCCTCGATCCGCCGGGCGCCGCTTTCAGTGGCCCCGCTCGCGGGCGCGCGCCGTAACCCGGGCACACGCGCGCGGTGCCCGCCCGGCGGGTGGGGCCAGGCGCTCTCGCCGCCTCTCCTGCTGTGGGCTTCCTCGCCGCGGCCTCCGCAGCGGGCTTCACGCGGGCGGGAAGGGCGAGCTGGGCGTGGGGAGGCCGCAGATGCTTAAGGACCCCTAGGGTCACTTTCTCTGGCCTGAGAAAGAGCACTGAGTCCCGAGGGGGAACTACAACCTTTAAGGGGAAGGATTCAGAATGCAGCTCAGAAATTGGGAGTCCCGAGTGGGGAGGGCCGGGTTTTTGCCCCTTGGGAGCCCAGTTTAACCAGTCGAAGCTGGCCGGGACAGTAGGAATCCCGACTCCGAGCGACAGCGGCTGCTGACCAGGCTCCGCCACCCTCCCGCGCAGGCCTGGCCAGCCCGACGGCCGCGGGGGTGGGGTGTGTGGACCGAGGCAGATTCTGGCAAAAGGTGCTGGAGAAGATTGGAGCGAGGGGCTGAGACTCCTGCTGCCGCGGATCGGCCCGCAGCTTGAAGCCTTCAGCCTGTCACTGGCCTGGAATCAAGCTGAGACAGCAGCCTCCAGGCCGGTTTATATAGGAAAGTCCACACCTCCAGCTCTACGAACCCTGCCTCCAAATCTACCTGACAGCGACTGAGAACACCCTGCCTCCTGCTGGGACGGGGGGGGTAGGTGCATTCACGGTCATCGGTCTTATCCTAAACGTCTGGGGTTTCCTAAGCTGAGGAGCAGGTGTCTCCGGCTCCACCAGAAGCCAAGTTCAGCGAGCTGTCAGCCAATCACTGAATGCCGTGGACCCGTGCACCTGCCCTACGCACTGGCTGGCCCACCAGGAAAGGCAGGACTGGGAACTTGCGGCCCTGTGCTGCGCAATTCAGGCTTCTCCCTTCTCTTTTTCTCAGGTGCTGTCCTTAGTCCCAGCCCAGTGAAGAGCTGCTGGGGCTGAGTGGTCATGGGGGAGGCCTGTAGAGAGGAGTATAAAATCCAGTCTTTTGATGCAGAGACCCAACAGCTGCTGAAAACGGCACTCAAAGGTGAGCCTGGGACGCCTCAGGAGCCAGGCAGGAGCCGAAGGAGTACACAAGCCCTCTTCTCCCTTCACCTCCTGAGAATACAAATCACGGCTAACGCTTGTACTTGTTTGGGAGGATGAATCATAAAGTCATCTCTCCCACGGTAAAGCCTTTTTAAAAGTACTTATGAAAGAGTACATAGGTCCTACCCTTTAAACCTTAACTTTTTTTTTTTTTTTTTTTTTCTGGTGGAACTGGGGATGAAACTCAGATCCCTGCGCTTGCCAGGGAAGCGTTTATTCTACTGAGCCATCTCCCCAGCCCCTACGCCTTAATGTTTAACTTGCTGGTTTCTGTATCTCTTAAATGTGAGTTGCTCCCTGCCTTGGGAAAGAGGAGGGAGAATCTGACTTGGCAGAGGAGATATGTAACTGCTGTGGACCAATGGCTTCCTGCTACACTCAGGACAGAAGTTTGACCTGACTAACAATGAGCAAAAGCCCCCAAGTGCATCGCTGGCCTGTTGGCCTGTCGGGGTGGCGGCCTGTCGGGGAAGCACTGCAGGGGACTTGTGGGCATTATGCCTGTTACAGGAACCCCTGTTCTGTGAAATTGCTGTGGAAGACTCGGGGTTCAGTGTTTCTTCCTCAGTCCCTTGCCAGATGTGTGGCAGTGGAAAATTGAACTCAAGCCCTTGTGCTTGCCAGGAAAGCGCTTATTCCACTGAGCCATCTCTCTGGCTCCATCCCTGCTTTCTCTATTGAGCAACTGGTCAGTGATGGCTAGAGCTGCTCAGAGACACCAGCAGTTACTGTGCCTTTTCTCTAGGGTTTTGTGTTGTTTTTTCAATATTGTAGTCTGAACCTAGAGTCTTCACAGTGAATTACATACCCAGTTGGATGGTTGATTTTTTTTTTGAGATAGGGTCTCCCTAAATTGCTGAGTTGCCCAGGTTGGGTTCAAATTTGCAATCCTCCTACCTCAGCCTCTCCGATGCTGGGATTACAGCTCTGCTTTGCCACGCTCCACTTCTCTGTAGTTTTTTTTTTTTTTAACCTCTTTTTTTTCTTACAGTTTCAGGCATCAGATCTAGGGCCTTGTCCATGCTAGGCAAGGACATGGTACCACTGAGTTACATCCCCTTTGACTTTAAATTTAAGTGTATAGTGAGATTGCACTACTGTGAACATTCAAAATCCCTCTTGGAAGCAGATGAAGGCAAATATGATCAGCAGGCAGTTCTAGATTCCCCTCCTATCTCTACCCTAGATCCAGGCGCTGTGGACTTGGAGAAAGTGGCCAATGTGATTGTGGACCATTCTCTGCAGGACCGTGTATTCAGCAAGGAAGCAGGACGCATGTGCTACGCCATCATTCAGGTTGGGGGGTTGGCAGAAGACAGGGAGCTGCTCTGTGGAAGGCACCTCGAGTGGGCAGAGGCCAGTTAGCAGGACAGAGATGCGTAGGACAGGTGGGACAGTGTTGGCACCATCCCCTCCCCCTCACTACTGTCTCTGACTCACAGGCAGAGAGTAAGCAAGCAGGTCAGAGTGTCTTCCGGCGTGGACTCCTCAACCGGCTGCAGCAGGAGTACCAGACCCGGGAGCAGTTGAGAGCACGCTCCCTGCAGGGCTGGGTCTGCTATGTCACCTTTATCTGCAGCATCTTTGACTATCTGAGGGTGAGGCCCCAGATACCCACCCTGGGAGGCTTTGGCCTATATTCTAAGGCCCATGCTGAATTGCTTTCCATGGCCACCAACACTGCCACTCTGGCCTCTCTGCCCCTTCCCCAAACAGGTGAACAACATGCCCATGATGGCCCTGGTGAACCCTGTCTATGACTGCCTCTTCAGGCTGGCCCAGCCAGACAGCCTGAATGAGGAGGAGGAGGTAGGTGGCCCAGGTGCAGAAGGCTGTACAGGTGGCAGCAGTTGGGCTCAGCTGAGTGGAAGCCCTGGAGGGCAGCACTTCCAGGCAAGCGCGGGAGTGGGGGGTACATTTAAGCCTGGTCAGTTCTAAAGACAAGCAGCTGACCCAGGAATACACAGGCAAAACTGTCACAGCAGCTTCCTTCCGAGTAGAAAAGCCAAGCAATGATAGGAATGGCAAGACCACAGCCACCTTTGGGCGCAGATGTCCTAGAAACCAAACCCATATCAGGCAGCGATGGGGTGCCAGCAATGTGGGGTTAGTAGTTTGAGACACGCCTGGCCAGATGTTCTAGGCACATCCCTGAACTTGTGTCCTTTTATGTAGATCAATGACCAGAGGACAAGGATAAAATGAAGGGCACGCGCTCATCACTCCAACGTTACAAGCAATAGGCTGGCCCTGCTAGGGCTGATCTGGGGTCTCCCTGTTGCCCCTGCAGGTAGATTGCTTAGTGCTGCAGCTGCACCGGGTTGGGGAACAGCTGGAGAAGATGAATGGACAGCGCATGGATGAGCTCTTTGTCCTGATCCGGGATGGCTTCCTGCTCCCAACAGGCCTCAGCTCCCTGGCCCAGCTGCTGCTGCTAGAGATTATTGAGTTCCGGGCTGCCGGCTGGAAGACCACTCCTGCTGCCCACAAGTATTACTATAGTGAAGTTTCTGACTAGTTCCAGCTTGGCACTTGCTCCCTGTAACACTGTTCTTTCCTCAGCCCTCCTTCCAAGCTGGCAGCGATGTCTCTGCCTCTCCCAAAGGCTTTCCCTTCTAGGCTTGCAGACCTTCCCAACTGCACTGTGCTTCTGCCTCGTTCCCCACCTCGCAATTGGGGAAATACCAAAGACTTACTCCCCAGGCACAAGTCTGTCCCCTCTTTCCCAAGTCCTATCAACTTATACCACCATGCACCAGGACAACACGGAGAAGGGCAATGCTTACTGACCACTGCACCATATGACCATTGGTGTAACAATACCTTTTTGCCTCACTTCCCCATTATAAAAGGGGCAACCATAACCACTGGTTACCTCAAGATACTGAGGGCAGTGGGAGAGCACAGATTACCACAGAAACTGCTTTTTCTACATTTTTTACAAGAACTATGGAAAGGAGTCCATTTCCTCCAATGAATTTTAATCAAGGCTACTTCTGTATCAGGGAGAGGGTTTTCTAATAAATCTTCTGCTACTACAGCTTCTTCCTTTCGCATCTAAAGTCTTGAGCTAAGGAAAAAGAAGACTAGGCCCTGAGTTTCCCAGGGAAAATTTCCAAGTTTTCTTTTTACAAGGAGACAAGGCAGAGACAGCTAGTTCTACCTCCAATGAAAAAGGGTAAAGGGACAACAAATGTGTTTCCATCCTTCTCAAAAAGGAACTCCATCCTTAACACACAGTACTTTTCAGAGGGACACAAAAGCTGCTCCTTTTCCTCTACCACCAGCGGTAGTGGGCCAGGGCACGGTTGGCCTCAGCCATTTTGTGCATGTCCTGCTTCCTCTTGATCACGGGGCCCTGATTGTGAAAAGCCTGCAGCAGCTCATGTGACAACTTCTCTGGCATCAGTGTCCGCCGGTGCTTGTTCTCTCGGCACTCAGTGATCATCCACTTCATGGCCAGGAAGCGCCGACGCTGGTCAGGTAGGGGCACTGGGACCTGGGAGAAGAGACAGGACAGTTGATCCAAGGGCCTACCAGTGCCAGGGCCTCCTGCCTCTCCACATCCTAATGAGTCACCATGTATTCCCTTTAGACTAACCTGTAAGGTTCCTATGGAAAGAGGCCTGTCTTTTCTGCTTTTGAGCTTCTTCCATTCCTGGGTAATCTCAGAGTAGTAAACATAAAAGACATTCACTTGGCAAACCTCATTAAGCACTGGCCTCTTTCTCTCTTAAATGGAAGCTTTGCCAAGTTGATACAAGCAGTAACTGCGATTTTGCCACCTCAGACAAAAGACGCCTAAAAAACGACAAGAATCACTTGCCTGCACTATGTGCCAAGTTCCATGTTGGACAATAAAGGTGCAGACAGTAAGAAAATTCTTACTCTTAGGAAGTTTACACTAAAAAGGGAGACATCAAGGAAGTCTACTTAGGATAATGAAAAAATAAATGTTGTATCTCAGATGCCTAGGTAAGTTCAACACTGATGAACAAGCAGCCATGGGCCAGGTACTATGTCAGCCCTGGTATAGAGATCTGGGATACCCACCTCAGATACCCCATCTCTTCCTAAGAGAAGTTAACTGTGTTTGTTTTGTGTTGTTTTAGTACCATTAATTACACTGAGGTCCTTGTGCTTACCAGGAAGTTTACGTTTTAGAATACAGGACGATATATAGAAAAAGTGGACTCTCAGAAAATAGGATTTTTTCCTTTTTTTTTTTTTTTTTGAGACAGGGTCTCCCTATGCAGTTCAGACTGACCTTAAATTGACTATTTAACCTAGGCTGACCTCAAACTTGAAGCAAATCCTCCTGCCTCAGCCTCCTAAGTGCTGGGATTACAGGTGTACAACACTGAACTTGGCCAGAAGGTAGAAATTATACACCACAGGTCTCAAATGAGTAGATCCTGACAGTCCTCAGCGTCTAGAGAGCTGTCAAGCTTGGTCCAACTCTGAGGCCTCCCACCATGTCTTGTATCACATGACTAGCACTTTCTCGCCACATCATTCACCTGGTAGAAATGGCCACCCTTGAGGATGGGTATGAGGCCAATCACAGGCTCACAGTTTTTCAGTGCTTGGTGGAAGATGATGTAGGGGTTGCGTTCAATGGTTGCTTGTTCCTCTGCAGAAGCAGCATGGTATTTCTCAAACTGTTTCCTTTTCACGGCTTCCAGAGTCTGCAAAGAGAGACAGAGCAAGAGATTGCACCAGGCTCCCAGAAGTTTATTCAGCTCGCTAGCACTCTGTTCTCTTATTTCCATTACCCAATTCTTCTACAGCAATGCAGCACCTCCCTCAGCACATGCAAAACAAAGTCAAATGCTCCTCCCTTTTTTTTTGTATTTAGTACAGGGTCTGCAGGGTCTCACTACATAGATCGGACTCATATTGATCCACCTGTGTTCAGCCTCACAAGAGCTGGGATTACAGGCACATGCTACCATGTCCTCTCAGCGCACCCCTGGGGCTGGGGGATATGCGGCACAAGCAGGCCAGAGATCAAATTCCTTTTGCCAGACTAGGACAAAAAGAGTAGTCTGAATTCTGTGATATAGGGCAAATGGCCACACATATAAGAAAGTGAATTTTAAGGACAGGCCTATGAATTTATTATTACTATTATAATCATCATTATTATTCAACTTTTTACTTTTTTTTTTGGTACCAGTGATTGAACTCAGGACCTTGCTGTTGCCAAGCAGACACTTAAATCACTGAGCTATCTTCCTGGCACCATTTTTACTTTTCCTTTTTTTTTTGCAGTACCGAGGACTGAACTCAGGACCCTGTGCTTGCCAGACAAGCACTTATTCTACTGAGCTATCTCCCCTGCCCATTTTTACTTTTGAGACAAGGTCTCAGTAAGTTGCTCAGGCTGGACTTGAACTTAAAATCCTTCTGCCTCAGCCCCACACTGTGCGGAGATTACAGGTGTGCCAAATCCGTACCCTTCCTCTTAATTTGTAGGGTAAACAAAAAGAACCAAGCATAGTACAAAGCTAGAAGGAAAAGAAAGGTAACAGAGATGGAGGAACTGTTTACCTGGGTTATGAGGGATCTGGCCAGTATTTTATTTCCGCCTTTCATCATCATGTTGGTGAATTTACTTGAAGGAGAAAAACATGTTTAGTTCCTAAGGCTCTATCACGGAGTCCCTACAGTAAGTCCCAGTCCGTGGAACAAGTGTTTTCCTCTAACCTGATCAATGGGTCTGCAAACACAGAGCATGTCGTCGTCGCTGGGGCCGCTTTGATAAGCTGAGTCTTCCTGAGCTCCTGCTCGTATTTCTCCTCCTCCGTGAGCTCGGCCACGGACTTGCGGTAATGTTCTTTATCAACTAAAGGATCCCTGAATGCAGGACTATAGCGGCTCCACCGCACCTGAGTTAGCCTGAAAGGGGGAAAGAGGCGGAGGGTAAAAGCTGACTCCACAAATGAATAGTAAGCCTGACTTCACAATAGGCACGCTCACCAGCCCGTCAAAAAGGGAGCGCACGGAGATTGCAAGCTAAACTTGCACCGCAAAAATTCTGGCTTCTGTCCAAAGAGGTAGGACTTTCCTCAAACGGGCTGGCAAAGCCTACTCCTTTTCAAGTGTTGACATAAAGACAGGCAGGCTCCCCGCCAAAGCATTTCTCCTCCCCAACTCCCAACGCCCAGACAGCTCCACTCTCTTTAGCAGGGCTGAAACTTCAGTTCCGACTCAGAACCCTAAATAAGACTTGGGCAGTCACTAAGCTTTCTGGCCCAAGATCACGCTACTAATTTGAGAGATCTTAATTCGGGTATCTATCTCGGGCCCCTGGAGTGCCACCTCCAGCGTCCGGCAGGGCCTGCCTATGGCTCCCGCCCTTCCCCGCAGGTTCCTTCTGAAAACCCAAGCAGCGCTCCCAGCAGCTCGCCTCATCTCACCCTGGAACACACCACACAACGCAGGGGATTCGCGGGACCAGACCTCCCCAGGATCGCACAGCCTTCAGCACGGGCGCAGCCATCTTGGGCGGCTACGAGGACCCCAGCAGAACTGCCCTTGGCGCGCCTGAGCGAGGAGACTGGTTCAAGGCTCCACGGGCCCTAAACTTGTATCTCAGGCCATTGTCCTGGGCGCTAGAGTCTTTCACCACGAGGTCCAAGAAGGAAGCTCTGAAAAGAAGCAGTCGCCCTCCCCACATCCGTCCCAGCCTTGGCGCAACCCTCGGTTGCGGCTCTCGCTCCCCTCAGGCCCCATGCAGGCCCCGCCCAGAATCGGCTGGCGCACACTCTCGCGAGGTTTGAGGCCGCGAGGTCGGCCCGGGCGGCTGCAGTATGGCGGAGGTAGAGGGAGAGAGCCTGGAATCCTGGCTGAGTGAGTACCCGCGGCCGCTCTGCCTGTTCGCGAGCTGCGAGCTGCGCCGCTTCTCAGCATTTCCTTTCCCGGGTTTTGCAGTAGTGCTGCCTGGCAGCCGGCGCTCGGGCTCGCCCTCGCCGCGAGCATCCCGCGATCACGCCCCTTCGCGAGCTGGGCCGCTTCCCTGCGGCGCATCCTCCCCTTTCCGCGCGCTGCAGCAGCAGCTCTGGCTGGCTACGGTCCGGGGAGAACGACAATCAAGTTCTAAGGACTGACAGGCATCGCGCTGGGAGATTGTGTTGGGGCTGTGACTCCGGGACGCCTGCGTTCCATTCCCTGGGGGGAAAGCTTCCGATTTGGACTGAAGCTTCGGGAGTGATAGGTGCTGCCGACCTCACGTACATATACGCTCCTCGCAGCTGTAAAATTGTGGGCTTGTACTTGAGAACTAGCTGCTTCGCCTAAGGAGAATGCTTGAAGTGAAAGTAGTTTACAAAGAGCGACAATAGAGCTCTACATGGTTTGTTTAATCGACGTTGAAACCCGGCTGGACATCTAAATAAGAACGCCCAAGGCGGGGGGAGCCTGTGAAGCTGTAGTCAGGGTGCTGCGTTGCAGCAGTTGGATGAAGGAATGAGGGTTAACCTTGTTAGCAGGCAGCACTCTGCCAAGGGTTGGTAAGTGAGCTGACTCCCTGGAGGCCTCTTTAAGTGGAAACAGAATTGGACAGGTAGAATGCCTAGATACTTCGTGGTATTGAGGAGTCTCAGGCTCCTGGAGGGGATGGTTGTTGCTTCCAGATGCCTGACCTTTTCTTAAACGCTCCCCTTCAAAGAGGTTGATCGTAGACTCTTAAGGGGAGCACATCCCAAAAGGAGTGGTCGACTGCTTATTTGGAACTGACCGACCAGTGTGTGCAAAGTGCTCACAGCCATTCATTAAAATCGTTTGACATGGCCAGGAGATAGCTCAGCCACGCATAAGCGCCTACCTGGCAAGCAGGCAGAAGGTCCTTTGTTCGATCCCTGGTACCCAAGGGAAAAAATTCACTTGCCAAACATCATCACAAAGCAGGTTCTTCTACCACATCTCTCAAAGAGTCACCCTGACTTCAGATTACTTGCCTACAGCTACCCAGCTGGATATAACCACAGTGGAATTGGTTTGATTCACAAATATCAGTAGAACACTGGAGTAATTTAAGTGACCTAAACAGAGAAGCCTAGGCTAGAGTTATAGTTGGAAATGGAAGAGGAAGAATAGAAATGGGGAGCTTTGGCCTTTGACCTTTTCCCATTAGGTTTATATTGGGATAGTGTTAAGATTTCTCTCATCCTTATGCTCTATTCACTGACATAGTTTGAATGACTGGTGTGAATTATACCTTTCAACAAATGAATGCTTGAGGTTAACACCATCTTAGTGGAAGTCTTTAGTCTTTGGCATGCTCTGGTTTGCCTGAATTACTGCAGCATCCTCTGCTTGGCCCATCCAGCATTTTGCCTCTGAAAGAGAAGTCCTATTGTTTATTATTTATTTTAAAGAGGAAAAACCAAAAACAGTGATACAAAATTTCAAAACAAGATAGTAGGAAAGGGGCTGGGGAGATGGCTCATTAGAATAAGTGCTTCCCTGGCAAGCACAAGGGAAGCACAATATCGACATTTATAATTACATACTGCCTTGTTTTATGCGCATGTTAAATGAGAAGGGCTAGCCAGGAGTGGTGGTGCATGCCTGTAATCAGTAATCCCAGCACTTGGGAGGCTGAGACAGGAGGATGGTTGCAAGTTCAAGGCTACAAAAGTAAGCTCAAGGCCAGCATGAACTGCATAGTAAGACCCCCAAAAAGACAAAAAAAAAAAAAAAAAAAAAAAAAGCATCACTTCCTCAGGGCTGATCTGTATCTAGTACCTCTTCTGTAGTCCCTTCAGGTATAGCAAACTATTTTCTGTGGGTGCCTGAGTGAGATTGGATGACAACATTTCTCCGTTGGGTCCAGACCCAGCACTGCAGATTGACCTTGGTCACTTTCCAGCCCATGCTCTTGCATTTGCTTGATTTTTTTTTTTTTTTTTTGGGGGGGGGTGAAACCGGGGATTGAACTCAGGCCCTTGTGCTTGCCAGGCAAGCGCTTATCTCCCTGGCCCCTGCTTGCCTCTGAATCATTGTTGCTATATGGAATTTTGACTTTCCTGGAATCTCTGAGCCTTGATGAGAAAAGGTTGTCAGTGCAGCTGCTGCCCTTTCCATCCTGTTTGGTTCTAATACTGATGATTGAATCCAGGGAGCACTGAGCTACATCCCTAGGGCCCAACCCCTTTTTCTTTAGAAAAGGTTTAAGTTGTCAAATTTAGCTTCAAACTTGAGATCCTCTTCCTTTAGTTTCCTAAGTACCTAGAATTATAGGTGCACACTTAGCCCTATGTGACATTTTGAAGTCTCCAGAGAGCAAGGCTGGGGATGGAATTAAACTGAAAATAAGAGCAGGAAATCTGGAGGCACAGAAACAGAAGAGAATGAGGCTTTCACCAGAGACCTGAAAATAGAAACCATGAATCAGAGCAGAGCCCAGAGAGGTGGTTCTGGAAGGCAGTGTCTGAAAGGGAGACTCTGATGCTGCCTCTGTCAGGTGAGAGAATGGAGTGGGCGGAAGGGCATGTGCCTCTGCTGAGGGAGTAGTGGACAGGTGGACAGCTGTACACACCCACAGCCTCTCCAGTAGTTTCTCCCAGCTGCTGCAGGTTACTGGTGCATCTTCTGAGCTGCCAGAGAGCTGCAGCAGATGTTGAGAAATAGCCCTGACTTAGCTCAGACCTGGGCTTTTGTTCCATATGTAGCCAGAGGGCTGCCTGCAGATATGCAGTAGAAAGTTCTGTGGAAGTCCCAGAATTCTACAGGAGTAAAAAACAGACAGGAATACTTTAGAGGTGGTGGTGCTTTACGAAGTGCAACAGGCCTGGGGAGATTAAATTGGTTATGGGGCCAGGGATTTACATTTTACTGTTGTTGGAAGCCACTCTTCCCATTAAGATCTGGGGTAGAGAGTGGGCTAATCTTTCCTCTCCCTTAAGCTTTGTGACTTCCCAGATGGCCAAAAGCATTATAAGTGGATATGGCTCTTCAGGCTAATTTTTGAATCTTGCTGCTGCTTGGAGTCATGTGAAAATCTGAAACATCTCAGTAACACACCCAGGCTAACACCTGAGAACATTTCAGATATGGGTGGGAGGGCCTTGGGATTTTTGAGAAGTTCCTGCTAGGGTGGCTTTGGCATCAGTGCTGAACTACCAGAATCTCTAAGTGGCCCACATTGAGTTAATAACTTCCCTTCAAACTCAAGACACTTAGAAAGGTCCACAGATTCTCTTCCAAGATCAAGAATATCCTCCTTGTTTTCCTCTAAGTACAAATTGTAGCCCCTTGAATCTTGCCTTTGTGGCCAGAAGAGAAACACTGTTAGGCAAGCCCAGCCCTATCAAGGGGAAGCCTCTGCCCAGAGCCTGGGAGCTGTGTGCCCGGTGGTGCGCCTGGAGTTGCTGCTAGAATTCAATCACCAGCTATGTCCTTTATCCCCCACATGTGCTGGGAATTGATCCCCAGGCCTCAAACATGCCAAGGCACTCTGGCACTGGACTACACCTCCAATCCTTTTTGAAACAGGGTCCACCTAAGTTGCCCAGGATGGCTTAAATCTGAAATCTTCATGCCTCACTGTCCTGAGTAAATGGTATCACAGGCATGCACCAGCATACTGGCTCACCTGATGATGATGATAGTTATTATTATTATTATTGTTATTACTATTTTTTGGCAGAACCAGGGATTGAAATCAAGCCCTTGTGCTTGCCAGGGAAGCGCTTATTCTCCCTGGCCCCTCACCTGATAATTTTTGAAGTTAATACCCAATCAGGTGGTTCAATCCCTGGTTCGGCCAAAAAATTACCCAATCAGGTGTGGTGGCATGCATTTGTTTGTTTTTTGTTTTTGTCTTTTTGAGACAGGGTCTCACTTGCAGTTCAGGCTGGCCTTAAGCTCACTTTGTAGCTCAGGCTGGTCTCGAACTCACAACAATCCTCCTGCCTCAGCCTCCCGAGTCCTGGGATTACAGGCCTGCGCCACCACACCCGGCTGGTGGCACGCATTTGTAATCGCAACACTCAGGAGGCTGAGGCAGGAGAACTGCTGTGAGGCTGAAGGCAGCCTGGGGTACAGAAGGGCAGCCTGCACTATAGAAGACCCTGTTTCACAAAAACCAAGTAAAGAAGGAACCCAGAGGTGTGATAGTATTCACCTGTAATTCCAGTTACCCAGACTGAGGCAGGACAATTGCAAGTTTAACCCCAATGTAGCCAATTTACCACTATCATCTTAAAAAATAAAAGAAGGCTGGGAACTGTGCGTGGTAGAGCACAGCTGTAATCCCAGCACACTGGAATCTGAGGCAGGAGGATCATTGGTAGGTTGAGACCAGCCTGGGCTACAAAGTGAGCTCAAGGCCAACCTGAACTGCAGAGCAAGACCCTATCACTAGAAGAAAAAAAAAAAAAGACAAAGAGGCTGGAGATGTAACTCAGTGCTAGAGCTCTTGTCCAGCATGTGCAAGGCCCTGGTTGAGTCCCTTCGCTGTACCATGCACACACACAAAGAAGAATACACCTGCCATCACAAGAGTTCAGACAGCATCTCCTGTCAGAAGGGCTTTCTCCTTCCTAGGGAGTCAAGGTGTGTTAAGAGGACGTGTGTCTCTTTCGTTTGTCTTCTGACCCTGAAGCCCTACATTGAGCAGATGGTATGAGGGCTACCTGAAACAGGCAGGCTGGATCTGAGTCAGAGATGCCCACCCATTTAACCTCCCTTAGCTGGGTAATTCTCCTGGGGGGAGGCAGGGAGGAGGCACAAAGTATTACTGAACTTGTATTTAGTGGAAGGATTTTCAGGGTCTGAGACTTCTCTAGTGTTTGTCTTTGTCCTTCTGTTTGTGTGGCACCTGCAGGGTGCTTGGTTTCTGACAGGGTCATGAGTGATTGTTGTAGGCTTCACAGTCATGAGTGTTATTGTGTGTAATTTCAAAAACCTTCAAAGTATTAAGATGAAGTCTTAGGAAATCTTTTTGAAGGATATATAGAAAATACTTATTTTCTGTGGTGGCGGATGCCTATAATCCTGACCCTCTAGAGACTGAGAAAGGCAACTGCTAGACAATTTAGCAAGACACTGACTTGAAAATTAAAAAAAAAAAATGCTAGGCTGGGTATGTAGTTCCTTGTGAAGGCCTTGAGTTCAAGTAAGTGGTCAGTACTGAGGAGGAAAGAAACCAACTACAAAAAAACTGCTAAATGTACTTCCTGAACACTTAGCTCATTTTTATGTTGTTATGTGTAATTATTACAGATGCATATTTTGTAAAGGCATTTATTTGTGACTGTTCTAGTAATTGGTATTTTCTATTTTGAGAACAGGATACATTTGTGACTTCCAAAATAGTGGAAAGCAAGATTTACATTTACTGCCTGACTGTTGTTTTGGATTTAGACATGGTTGTGCTGTGTAGTCTAGGCTGGTCTTAAACTCATACTGCTCCTCCCACCTCAGCCTCCTGAATGCTGAGACCATTGGTGTGTGCCATCACGCACAGCTCTGACTAAACTATTGAGACTTCTCTATGAAACAAGAAACTCAGGAGCAAACTTTTGGTGCCTATTCTTTTTTTGTTTTGGTGGTGGTACTGGGGATTGAACTCAGGGCCCTGTGCTTACCAGGCAGGTGCTTATTCTACTGAGCCATCTGTCTGGCCCCCTGGTGTCTATAAATTCTGAAGAAAACATTCTGTTGCTCTTTATGATTGTCTTTCTCTTTGTTCTGTCCCAAGATAAAGCCACCAATCCTTCCAATCGCCAGGAAGACTGGGAATACATAATTGGCTTTTGTGATCAGATCAACAAGGAGCTTGAAGGGTAAGTCTCAGTACTGTTAGGAGCAGGAGAAAACTATCTGGAAAAGCCAAAAATTGGCCAAGGAACACACTGGCCAGATGGCCCCACATGTGCTCACTGTAGTTTCCTGTCCCCAGACCCCAGATTGCTGTCCGACTGCTGGCCCACAAGATCCAGTCTCCACAGGAATGGGAGGCGGTGCAGGCCCTGACGGTAGGGCTTTACCCACAGTGGCTCCCCAACCTACCTGGGGTGATCCTCACACACCCCTCAGGTCTTGGTGCCCAAAGACCGGCAGGCAGGCCCTAGGACACAGGCACCACAGAACACATAAAACTGCAGGGGAAGGGAGATAACCTATTCTTTAAGATGGTAGACTTTTAAAGATTGTCTCTCACCTATAAATGTTGATTGGTCAGCCTGTGGAAAGGACTCTGGACCCTGAGTCAGAGTATGTCCCTGGACCTCAGTATTCCACATGTGTAAAATACAGGGATAGTGACTTTAAGGAAGGCATCTTCTAGGCCTTAATGTCTGGGTCTCAGCTTCATGTCCTCAGCAGAGCTGTACCATTTGAGATGTGGATGACAGGTGACCCCATGACTTAGCTGTGCTGTCCATGGGGCAGAGGAGCCACTTCTCATGATGGACTCCTTCACTTATTGAATATTTCTGGGTTCTTACTGGTGCCAGTCTCGCACTGAGTGCCTCTCCATGTGGCTGTAGGTCCTGGAGGCAGGCATGAAGAACTGTGGAAGGAGATTTCATAACGAAGTGGGGAAGTTCCGGTTTCTGAATGAGTTAATCAAAGTCGTCTCTCCAAAGGTCAGTCAGTGTCAGTTTCCCCCCTTCTAAAACTTCTTGTATCCCATTTTATTAACTTTCTGTGCTCAGCCAGCATTTCCACGGGGCTGACCCTGATGTCCTGGAGAGCTGGTCCCTGAAGGCAGTTGGATGGCTGTGCAGAGCCTGGGGCCACCTAAAGGTGGCCAGTGCACAGTGGTGGCAGCTGTGTGCATACTGGAAGAGGCTGTGTGCAGTGAGGATTCTGGGCTCCTTGCACACAACAGCTGTGGATGTTTGGATCAATCTTCCATGGATCTGAGGAGCCAGCTGTCCTTGCTTGGTGGCTCTGCTGTTCAGGCTGTCACTTATCTCTGGGCACACATTCAAAATAGAGGAAACAGTTTCCTCACCCATGGCATTCCCATGGAGTCCTCTGGGATAAACTACAGTTAGTTTCAGGGAGCTCTTGGCCTCTTCCTAACCATAGACTGTCTAAATGGACATAGCTGTGCCATAGGGAAATGCCTCCCCTCCCTTTACCACCCTGCTGTCTCACCTACATTCACCCTTACTGGGTTTGTGTGGGCTTAGGACAGTAACAAGCAACACTGTCATTGCTCTAAGTGCAGTTACTAGGATCACCCATTTCCTTTTGCCTTCTAGTATCTGGGGGACAGGGTATCTGAGAAAGTGAAGACCAAGGTCATTGAGCTGCTGTATAGCTGGACAGTGGCCCTGCCAGAAGAAGCAAAGATCAAAGATGCCTATCACATGTTGAAGAGACAGGGTGAGTGTCTGCCTTTCGCATGCTCAGGGGAGCTCTTGAAGGGTTTTGCTGCCAAGGCCAGCAAGAAAGGGGTGGTTTGCGGGAATCCCCAGACTTCCTCCCTTCTCCTCCTGAAGTTGGTGTTTGTTGCCAGGGCAGGGCTCAGCTGGAGTTGTGGTGGGATGAGGTGTGAGCAGCCTGCCCTGTCTCCTGCTCCCCCTTACAGGTCTTGATCGCAGTGATGTGGCCCTTGGTGTGAGGAGGGGGAACAAGGTGACCGCAGCCTGAGCACACGCTCTGCCGCTTGTGTCCCTTTTCAGGCATAGTGCAATCTGACCCACCAATCCCTGTGGACAGGACACTGATCCCCTCTCCACCAGCTCGTCCCAAAAACCCTGTTTTTGACGATGAGGAAAAATCCAAGGTAAAGTTTATGCTGGGGATGGCAACAGGAGGAGATGGCTTTTTATTTGACACTGCATAAAGCCAAGTTGCTTTGTGGACTCAAAGCAACTTAAGATGGTAGGGATGGTACTGTCTTTTCTTTCCTTTTTAGTATCTTTCTCTTCCAGCTTTTAGCCAGACTACTAAAGAGCAAAAACCCAGATGACCTGCAAGAAGCCAACAAGCTCATCAAGTCTATGGTGAAGGAAGTGAGTGGACCACAGTCCTCTGAGCATAGGGCAAAGGAGTTTGTGGCCATAGAGCATTAGTCTTTCCCCTGAGGTGTTAGCCCTGCCTTGGTTCCCATACCATAGCTTCCCATGGAGTGGAAGAGAAATGGGGAAAAAGAGAGGGCAAGTGGGAAGTGTCACTGTTAAAAAGAAAAAGAGCTGTGGGTTGAGTCTGAGACCCATGGTCACAGGAAGTGTGCACTGAGCAGAGTTCTGCGCTTCACTTCTGCTCTTGCTCTTGGCAAGCAGCCTCCCCCGCACCCCTACCTGTGTGGGAACCAACTAGGTGAGCTCTCTCTCCTGGATCCTCTTGGCTGAGACAGGATGAGGCACGAATCCAGAAGGTGACCAAGCGTGTGCACACCCTGGAGGAGGTCAACAACAACGTGAAGCTGCTCCATGAGATGCTGCTTCACTACAGCCAAGAGCACTCATCAGAGGCAGACAAAGAGCTCATGAAGGTGGGTGCGCCAGCCAAGAGTGCCACAGTGTAGCCTGCTCTGACAGAACACCTGACCGCCAGCTCACTTGCTCTTTGTGAGCTTGTTTGGCTGTGCAGAAGCAAGGAACTGGAAGGTAGTACCTGTCTGTGTGACAACCAGCTAACATGGCCCAGAAAACCTTGTCTGTGTCTCCAGATACCACCCTCAGTGCCCACCCCAGTTCTCTGCCTCTTCTGCCTTTCCCTGGCACCTTGCTGCTAGTATTTGGGGAGGCCCAGCCATTGACTAGAGATTTATCCTAAGTTCTAAGGTGCGTGTCCACCTGGGAAGCAGGAAGGGGCTTCTTCCTCTCTGCCATCTGAGCAGAGTGACTTACTGTCAACAGACAGCTTGGTGCCGAAGTTTGGTGGAAGCTGGCAGGGGGCTGTGTTCTCTGGTCCTAGCTCTGCTGGTAACTAACTATCCATGGTACTTAACAGAGCCCTGCCACTTCCTGAACATGCTACTGAATCAGGATTTGAGGGCCTCTTATGATTTTTCACTTCTGGGTCTCTCTCAGGAATTGTTTGATCGGTGTGAGAACAAGAGACGGACATTATTTAAACTAGCCAGTGAGACAGAGGACAATGACAATAGTTTGGGTGAGTGAAAAGGAAAGTGGCGTGGATGATTCAGGAGTTTGCTGTAATGTCATAGCCAGGAATGAGGGTTCTCTCTCCTACTGTAGGGGACATTCTGCAGGCCAGTGACAACCTATCCCGGGTTATCAACTCTTATAAAACAATTATTGAAGGGCAGGTCATCAACGGTGAGGAGACTACCTCGACCATACCCGATTCTGAAGGTAACACATGTTCCAGGACCCTCCAGACTCTCCATTGGGTGCAGGTTGACTGCATGACAGCCCAAAGGGCCTGAGGGGACTCTTAAGCCACTCGTAGGGGCCTCCAGCTCCCTCAGGCTAGGAAGTATGGATGATGGTTTCCCTGACTCCTCTAGCTCACTTTTCAGTGTCCTCTAGAAGAAATGACATTGAATGGAGCCAGAGGCTACAGCCCCAGTGGAAGAGCCCTGAGGGCTTTGCCCAGTATCCTGTCTCCTGCTGCAGTCATGGGAATGGCCCCTGACTATTCCCTTCCTCTTCTGTGACCCATCCAGGAAACAGCTACTCCAATAATCAAGGCACTCTCATCGACCTTGCTGAGTTGGACACAGCCAACAGTTTGCCCCCAGTGTTGCCCCCAGTGCCTACCCCACCCTCTTCAGGCATTCCTATCCTCCCTCCACCTCCCCAGACCTCCGGACCTCCACGTAGCCACTCCTCCAGCCAGGCTGAGGCTCCCCTGGCACCCAGTAGCACAAGCAACATGCTCTCTCTGCTGGACGAAGAGCTGCTTTGCTTAGGTATGTCCTATAGTGCAGCTGAAGGCAACTTCTCCTAAGGTCCCTAATGTACATATCAGGCAAGTAGTTCTTTCTGGTCTGGGGTGGGTGTGGCAGCCTATGGATCTTGCTCTGCTTCTCCTGTTTACTGGGAAACTCTTCATGCTTACCTATAAGATTGGAAGGGGATCCCTTTTCTCTAGCAGCTACTAAGAGAACACGTTCTCACCTCCTTATACTGTCTCTTGTCCATCATCTCTTCCTCTGGAGAGTTGGGGCTGAGCCTCTTTACTGAGTTTTCTTCTCTGTTCTCAGGACTCTCTGACCCAGCTCCCACTACTCTTCCCAAAGAGTCAGCAGGAAATAGCCAGTGGCACCTGTTGCAGGTATGGACAGTCTGGTGTGAAACAAAGGTGAAGTGTTGTCCCAGAGCCTTCACTCATTAGCATTTTCTCTATCCTGATTGGTGCTTGGCTGTGTTCCCCTCCAGAGCATTGTCCACTGATGCATGCTGCCCCAAGGGGCATTTCTCTGGCCCTGTCCTTGGCAGTAGCTAGTTTCCAGGTTTTGATAGGCCCCTTCAAGCACCTATAGGGAGACAGATGGAGTGTGGTGGGCCATTGCTGGCAGCCCTCTGATCACCACTCTTTCCACTGTGCAGAGTGAACAACCCAGTGTGGACTTCTTCAGCCCCAGGGTGGGGCCTGCTCCCTGCTCCTCGGAGGGGCCCCTGCTCCCACCTTCAGCTCTCCCATCAAGCAAGTTCCAAGCTCCACTGCCATCTGGCTTCCCAGCCCCTGTGGTCCCAGCCAGCACACCTGGCCCCAGCGCAGTCTCCTTCATGTTCGCCTCTGGACTTACCCCAGCTTTGGCCGCAAAGGCTGAGCATGCAGCCCCTGAGTTCCACAACTCAGCACTGGGTGACAGCACCCTGAACCACCTGGATGCCCTTGATCAGCTTCTAGAAGAAGCCAAAGTGTAATGAGTGGGAGAAAGGGGGAGGGTAGTAGCCTTGGGACTGGGGAAATTTTTGTTTCCATCAGTCAGGCTGGAAGCTGGGGCTGTGGGGTGGCTACAAGCCATTTCTGGCCTGGGCACCTTGGTAAGGGGTTGGCCCAGCAGTTATGGCCTGTGCTGATTTCCCTCTGTCCTTCCTGCCTCCCAGGACCTCAGGCTTAGTGAAGCCTGTCTCTTGCTTTTCCCCTGGGGCCACCACCACTCCCCTGCTCCCCACCTCCATTTCTGCCCGGCCTCTCCTGCCCATTTCCACTGGACCCAGCAGCCCTCTCTTCCAGTCACCAGCCTTCCAGTCCCAGGGCAGCCCCATGAAGGGGCCTGAGCTCTCCCTGACCAGTGTCCACGTGCCCCTGGAATCCATCAAACCTAGTAGGTGTTGAAGGTGGGAAGTGGGGCCCACAGCCACACATTGTAGACCATATGGTGGGTGGGTGTGGGTAACTTGTGCAGAGGTCCCGGGGTGTCCACTACCCTGCTGTTTTGTTGCAGGTGAGTGTAGCCTGAGGCTCCCATCAGAGGGCCTTTATATGGCTCCACTAAGAGAACACAGTAATTACTGCCATACATCTCCTTTCTTTTCCCTGCTTAGCTGTAGTGCATACCTCTAGGCTCTTCTGTATCCAGTACTTTCCTCTTAACAAATTCATGCCCCTTCTTGCAGGCAGTGCCCTTCCTGTGACAGCCTATGATAAAAATGGCTTCCGTATCCTCTTCCACTTTGCCAAGGAGTGTCCACCAGGACGGCCTGATGTGCTGGTGGTGGTGGTATCCATGCTGAACACAGCTCCCTTGCCAGTCAAGAGCATTGTGCTACAGGCTGCAGTGCCCAAGGTACTGTCAGCTTCCTGGGCATCCAGAGACCAAAATTGCCTTTATTTTGGAGGGCCTTTTCAGTGGCCAGCAGATGGCAGTGTACATGTAGACACCAGACCCATTTCCTGTTCAGGGCATAGGCCAGCTCTCTTTACTTTTCTTACCTTTTAGTCAATGAAAGTGAAGCTGCAGCCACCGTCGGGAACAGAGCTGTCTCCATTCAGTCCCATCCAGCCACCTGCAGCCATCACCCAGGTCATGCTACTGGCCAACCCAATGAAGGTAAGCAGAGCATGGGTCCTGGCTGCATCAGATTAGGTGAGCGAAGTTGTAGCACTCCAGCCTTCAGTTGCAGCACCACTTCTGCGGCTACCCCACGTTAGGTGTCCAAGTGTGGGTGGGTATGGTGGGAACAAGGATGCACAGGGCCATGAGGACAGCAGGGAAGAGGTTAGGTGGACTGGATCTTGCTCACCTGCTGTCTTCTGTCACAGGAGAAGGTGCGGCTGCGGTATAAGCTGACCTTTGTTCTTGGGGAGCAGCTGAGCACAGAGGTGGGCGAGGTGGACCAGTTCCCTCCTGTGGAGCAGTGGGGGAAACTATGACCCCAAAAGCAGCAGTGATCTCCACTTTTAAGCCAAGCAGGCTGCCCCAAAATGGACAGGGATCTATTCTAATCACTCAGCATCCTGACAGCAGCACTTGTAGCTTTGACATGGACCAGAGGCCCAGGGCACTTCTGCTGGGAACCATCCCATTGCTGTGATAATCTGTGGGCCCCTAAAAGGACCTGTTTTTATCTACCTGTGTGACTTGAAGTGGCCATATACTGTTGGGTGGAACAGCCCTTGTCTGTACTGGAATAGCAGACCAAACCCTGGAGCAGGTTTCTCCCTGTGTCCCTGGTGCCTATGGGAGGAGGCTAAAGAGAGGGAAGTCTTGGGTCCCTGCTTGAACTGAGCTTTCACAGTCATAGTTTGGGCTGTAGCCCACTGCCAGCCTGTACTTCCCCAACTGGCAGGTTCTGGTGCCACCTCTACTGAGGTGGGCAAAGCCAGGGACCCAAAGTGGGTTGAGTCTATGGGCAGCAGTATTCTGGAATGACCACCAAATGAGTTCTGCACTTGTCCTGTGGGCATTGATAGGCTGTGTCTTGTGGACATCTCAGCAGGATATAGAACTCAGCCTATCAGGAACAACCTGGCTTCATGACAGCAACAAGTAGGGATAGGAAAGGAAGATGAAGAACCAGTTTTTACCTTTCAGAAGCTATTTGGAAAACATGTGCCTATGTGCAGATGGGCCACCCTACTCACTACCTCCTGCTTGGCATGAAACCCACTGTTCTCCTTCCCTTAGCATCTGAGAAGAAGGACGACTCCCACCACCCTTTGGCCTCCTGCCAGATGTGTGCAGTATGGCATTCCTGGTTGGGCCTGGGAGGCCTCAGGGTCAAGCACACCACACTGGAATTATGTCCTTTCGTGCTGCATGGAAATCCCTACTGTCCCCCAGCTATGGAGGGGTACTGTCAGTGATTTGGAGGGAGGTGATGAGGTGGGAGAGGGGCTGTGCTTGACCCAAGCTCCCAGACCCTGCTGTTCTGATAGTACTTGTCCCAGCTGCCTCAGTATACAAAGTATACTAAGACTCACAGGCAACAGGAAATGGAACTGCCCACTGCCACAGAAGCTGGGGATGGGCATGTGAATGGGCTCAATTAGCGCCTTGGGAAAAGGGGGGTGACACAAGCCACAGCCCCTGGCCACCTGCCGTTTCCCAGGATTCCTTGCTCTATCTTGCCCTCCTCTCCCCTCACTGCCTTTAGTGAGCAGGTTTCACTGCTTCATCAAGACAGATCAAAAGTGAAGGGTATTCAATTAAGGAATAAATCCAAGAGCTTTCCAGAGACCAGCTGCTGCAGCTCTGGGAATACCTACAGATGTGTGGAAAAAAAAAAAAATATCTTAATGAGCTTTAGACATTAAAGTTAGTTATCAGTGTTACTCCTACTATCAAAGTCCCTGCTTTGTGGCAAACAGCTGTACTGGATGTACTGACTCTGCTGCCCTTGTTTTGCTGCATGTTAAATAAAACTATTTTTACCCTAGTTGGAATCCTTATAATGGACACCATTTACCCCAAGGTGAAGGCACCTAGGAAGGGGGGGGGTTAAAAAGTAGATTGCTGGAGCCTTTTAGGGTAAAAAAGATAATGTTGCAAATGATTCCAGGTGAAAATAAGATCTCAAACCTAAGTAAATTACAAAGGACTCACTCTTGTTCACATTTCCAGTTACAAGCAGGACTCATTCCTACCTTGGGGTATGTTCTCTTATGAGACTAGGGAAGACAGTTGCTCAATAAAGAGAATATGAAGTCAAGCACAATGTTCTAAGCTAGTAGTCCTGACTGCTCAGGAGACTGAGGGAGAAGGAGGATTCCTTAAACTGAAGAGAGTTGGGGCCAGCTTGGGCAATATAGCAGGAACCATGTCACAAAACATTCATTTTTGCCATCTTAGATTCGGAATAGACATGGGATAAAAACTCCTTGGCTGAACTTTATTTGCCAAAGAAAACATTTATTCTTTCAAAAAGCTATATTACATTGCCATACAAAGTTACCACACTGCAGGAGCTCTTAGCTGACCTCAGGAACCTTCCAGTGAGCCTTCTTTTATAATTGCCCGTGCAAGATTTCTGGCAAGAGCGAGTCTCAGCATTTCCACCTTGGTGGTCTCTATATCATCCTCCTAAAAAGCAGAGCTGTGTGAGAATAGCAGGCAGCACCTCCCACAAAGAACACAGTATGTAACACTTCTGTTCTCAGTGTAAGCCTATGCACAGGGCCACAGCAGCCAATCAACAGACAGAAAAAGTAGAGACCAGAAGACAGCCACCCTCTTGGTTCTGAAAGCTGGCACAGCACAATTAGAAGCAGTAGCTAAGGCCTACGAGTTCCTGTGGGGTCAGAGTATTTCAGGAACACAGGTGGCACAGGAGGCCAGACAGGGAGCCTTTTCCCACCCTTACCATGGAACCATCAATGAGGAAGCTAAAATGACCTGGGGTTTCTGGGTATCAGGCTCTCCACACTCCAGCCTCCTTGAAGTCAAGTCCTCCAGGCATCGCATCAGTTCATAAGTCTGTTCTGCTGAAAAGATCACCTAGAGGAGAGAGGTTGCTTTGCTTAACTGCTCCCTAGCCAAGGTTTGTGCTAGTATTGTCGGGCCTAGGGTCAAAAGAGGTCTTCATCCTGTGTGCATGGAAGAGGCCGCTGTATATGGAGCCCCAATGTGGGGAGCAGCTTCCTACTGTCCTGTTCAGCCCTAGGCCCTAGGATGGATACTGGCACTAGACATCTGTGGTATTTCCATTTCTTTGGTGTAACACTGGACTTGAAGCACAGATACAATGGAAGAAGACAAGTGCTCACTCAAAACTACTTGAAAACACTGTGTCCACAATAGACACAGACTGAGCAAGCTCTTGAGAACTATGAAAGGTAAACAAGAAAATCCCCATGGACTCGAGCCTTAACCTGTTTTTGTTCCAAAAGAGGAAGGGCATCTGTGAGCAGAGTCATCCAGAAAGAGCGGGGTGCAATCTGAGAGGTCATCAGGGACAGCAAAAGAGATGAGGCTTCGCTGAAACGCTTCTCCCCATACAGTCGGTGGAATTCACGGTACTTTCCTATTGGGAGAAGGAGTACTACATCACCCTGCATCCCCCACGTGACTCCTTGATGACATCCACAAAGATCACCCCAACCCCCCCCAAAAAGGGGGGTACAGGCATGTTGCACATGTCTCTTAAGCCAGCACTCTGGGAAGATAAGGCAAGAGGAACTTTAGTTTGAGCTCAGCCTGGGCAACTTAGCAAAACCCTGTTTGAAAAAGTACAAGGGGCTAGTGAGATAGCTTAGTGGAGCAAGCACAAGGTCCTGAGTTCGATCTCTGGTACCGCCAAAAAAAAATAATAAAAAGTACAAGAAGGGCTGGAGATGAGAGATGGTATACGCACTAGTAATGCCAGCATTCTGGGAGACTGGGGCAAGGGGATAGAAAGGCTTGGTTTACTTAGAGACCTAAGATCTTGCCTAAAAAAAAAAGAGGGCTGGGCTGGGGAGATAGCTCATCAGCCTCAGCATAGCTCATCAGCCTCAGCTCATGCCTGGCAAGCATAAAGTTCGGAGTTCAATCCTTGATACTAAAAAAAGGAGACTGTAGCTCAATATAAAGGGCCTTGGTTCACATTGAGGACAAACAAATGGGGGTAGAGGGAGGGGCTGGACCATAAAACACAAAGACACTATGTTTCGTTTTGAGACAGTGTCTTGCTCTGCAGTCTAGGCTGGCCTCAAACTCACATTGATCCTCCCTACTCAGCCTCTGGAGTTCTGGGATTACAGAGGTGCACCATTCCCAGCCAATGACCAATCTCTTGCTTTCGCTAACATTTATAGACTAAAATACAACCTGAAAACTTTATAAAGTTGGAAGTATAAATACTTCCAACTTAAACCATTTCCAAAAGAAAAAGGAAAAATAGAAATTACTGGTAAATATATGAAAAGTGCACGTAGAAGGTCCTTATATCTTATCCTGCTTTTGTAAGTCTTCTCCAAACTTGAAATTACTGGAAAATAAAACATTACCAAATTCTCCACTTGGGAGCCTGAGGCATAAGGATTCTCATGAATTCAAGGCCAGCCTGAATTATAGACTAGGACTCTGTCTCAATAAAACAAAAAAATCCTGCAGTCTAGGGGGCCAGGGAGATAAACAGTTTACGGGCCTGCCTGGCAAGCACAAGGTCCTGAATTTGATCTCCCATGCCCCCCCCAACCAAGAAAAACCAAAACCTCCCAGTCTGGCACACAGAATCCCTACGGGAACACACCAATGTAGAACGAGTCTTCCACTCTACAATGGTCCACAGTTCTCCAAGGGACGGAAGTGACTCACCCAGGAATGTCAGCCGATCACTAAGCATCATGGCTGCCCCCAGATTGTCAATGAGATCCAAGTCAGAAAAGCAGCCTCGCTCACAGTAATCCCTGAGGAACCTGTAGGACCCAGCCCACAGGAAATCAGCAAGCAGTCCCAGTCCTGCTCCTGACCTCCAACCTCCCACACGGCCCCCAGAGCCATCGCCAGCTGCACTTACCTGTCTGAAACCAGCGTGGCAAAGGCAGCATCTTTGGCACGAATGCTCCAAGAGAGGGCAGAGCCCAGGCGATTGTTACGGACAGCCATCATGGCCAAGATCTTACAGATACTGCGGACTTCCCGGGCAGAGAAAAGGGAAAGCCTCTCAGCCACTGTCACTCCCCTCAGGAGCACTGTGTTGACAGGTATGTCTTTCTCACAGGCTCACTGCAACCCAGAAGTGCTCCTGGCCTTAAGCACAGGCAGGCCAGCAGCACCAGAAACTCTGGAGTTCACTAACCATGTTGTCTGCCAACAGTATAATGAACCACCTATGCCAACGGTTAGCTTTCTGAGGGGGTCTGCTTGCTTTCTTCCCACATACCAGCCTTTCCATTATTCTCAGAGGCTATCTTCCTTTACTTCTCAGTCTTTTTATTTGAGACAGGGTCTCACCCTAATTCAAGCTGGCTTCACACTCATAGTAATCCTCCTGCCTCAGCCTCTCAAGTGCTGGGATTACAGGTGTGTGCCACTCAAACCATGTTTTGTGATATGGCCAAATATGTAAATGCCTCTGCTAGGAGTAATGTGAGTACTGTTGCTTACTCTCGCCTCCTACCTGTGCTCCTGCTGAGCCATGAGCTTCTGCCTGTGCCTCTTTCCTACCTGCCCAGATTCTGCCAGCAGCAGTGGCCCACTGGGATGGAAATCTCAATACTGACTTCAAGCTGGGTTTGTAAAGCAAATGTGACAAGTGGGTTAGGGTCTTCTCTGAAAAGAAAGTACTATTTCCTCAAGGTTTCAAGGGACCCTCTCTCCTTTGTTCCTCTGAAGTCCTATGACAGCCCTTCTCCAGTGTGGTGGGGCTCAGTGTCAATGCCCACATGTCCCTGAGGGGAGCAAGGACAGCCAACTCACCTTGTTCAGTCATCTGCCGCTGCTCACAAATCCGCAGCACCTTGAGAGCTTTCTGCTCAGTGTTGAGAGGGATCCGCTCAATATGCAACTCCAAGGAAACACGACCGAGCTCAGGACAATGGTCAAAGTAATCTACCCCCAGCTGCCAGAGGCTGCAAAGGTCCCAAGAGGACAGCTATGAGGGCCAGGTGAACCTGTGGCCCTTGGGATTGGTACCTCAGCCTTCTCTTTTCCCATAATCCTCTGTAGTCCTCAAGGAACAATCAGTCTCAGGGCCCCTGGGTGAAAAGCACCCCAATGTACCCTATGCTCTTGGGCCTTCCTACCTGTGATGAGCAAACAGCCCTGAGGCATATTCCAGCAGCAGAAACTCTCTCATGTTGGAGCCAAAACTAGAATAAAACAGACCAAGATTCCAAGCCTGTTCCATTCACAGTCCCTTTCCCCAGCCCAACAACCCTTCCAGACATTGGCACAGCCCACCCCAGGAAAGAGTTGGTGTATTTGGCTGACTTACTAAAGGTTATGAGACTGTAGCAGCCTGCAGTGATCCAGCAGATCTGTCAGGTGAGCCACAAACCACCAGTTACTCAATGCAATGCTGTGGATTCAAGCACTAAGGTAAGAAAGAAGGGAACACACCACCTCACACCTAAGCAAGACACTCCTATGTCTTGTTTCAGAAAAAAAAAGATTTCACCTCCCACCTGTTAGAATCACTAAGGTAGGTGAGTCAAAGGACAGAAATCATAGCTGACGAAGGCATGGAAAAAAGAAACCATTGCATAACTCTTGGTGTTCATGTAAACTGAGGTAGCCTGTATGGAAGACACGGAGGTGACTCAAAACTTAATGACCTACAGCTGGTCCTGTCAGCATACACCTATAATCTCAATGACTCAGGAGGCAGAGGCAGGAGGATCTTCAAGTTAAAAGCTAGCCTCAACCTTGAACACCTTAGCTGGACCCTTTCTCTAAAATTTAAACTGGCCTGTCTCACACTAAACTAACATACAGGAGATTCACAAGGTTGAGCCAAGAGCGTGGCCAATTTAAGTAACACCCCAAGACCCTGTCTCAAAAAGTAAAGAGCTGGGGACATAGCTCAGTGTGGGAGCTCTGGTTCAATCCCCAGTAATGGAAAAAAAACCAAAAGTTTTGTTGCTGCTGCAGGATACTGAACTCAGAGCCTCCACCATCCACTGAGCTATATATACCTTTGGTGTCTTAAAACCTTTAATCTAGGCATGGTAGATGGTGGTGCATGTCTGTGAACCCAGCACTCTAGGAGGCTGAGACAAGACAATCTCAAACTTGAGCCCATCTTGGACAATTTGACAAGGCCTTGTCTCAAAATAAAAAAAGGTTTGGAATATAAACTCAGTGCAAAGGCCTTGGGTTCAATTCCCAGTACAGCAAAAAAGAAAGAAAGCGAGTGAGAAAGAGAAGCATGTCAGCTGCAACTTGTGGTGTCTCCGCAAAGGGACATGACAGTTGGCATGTTTGGAGGGCAGCAATCACTGAAGGCCCCTAGAGAACTGACAGCAGAGTTCAAGTGACCAAGTCTGGACAGGATGCTGAAGGAGGCCACCATGGATTCCCTATGGGATCAGGCCAGTCTACACAGCTGGGATCAGAGTCCCCATCTGTACTCTGGACACTTCTATACAAGCAGCGTCTACATGGTTGGGACATCAGACAGCTGCCAACATCTTGCCTCTCGCTCAGTGAAGTATGTTCCAGCTGTTCCCTTTTGACAGACAGCAAGGAACTGGCTCATCTTTCAAGGCAGTCATAAGCCCATGGAGAAGAGGACCATGATGCCACCCTGCAGATATTGGGCTTAACAGACAAGCAGATCTACACACGTGCTCATAAGCAAACCCACAGGCCTGTAGCACAGGCTAGAGGCCAGAGCCTCTGCTTCAGAACCCCTGGCTTCATTTCTGCCCAAGGGTTTGGGAGCTGATAAGGAGAAACCAGGTACCCATTTACAAAGCTCCATTCTAGCATCTTTACAAAGGCTTCTCCTCTTCTTGTCATGGGGTAGTCTTGGAAAGCTAATGATGCCACAAGCAGCAAGGCTTCTCCACACCATCAGCCCACCAAGATGCACACCGCCCTTTCCCTGGAACTGTGCCAAAGTGCAAGACAACTCAATCTTTCCCCACTAGAAGAGTGACTGTGTGTGTGTGTGTGTGTGTTCCTTGTCTTTTTGAGACAGGGTCTCCCTATGCAGTTAAGGCTGGCCTAGTCCAGGCTGGTTTTAACTTTGAACTTATAACAATTCTTCTGCTTCAGCCCAAGAACTGAGATCACAGGTGTGCAGTGCCATGCCCAGCAAATGGCTTATTTTTATTTTTGTTGGTTTTTTTTTTTGAGACAGGGTCTCACTATGCAGTTTAGGCTGGCCTTAAACTCACTTTGTAGCTCAGGCTGGTCTCGAAGTCACAACAATCCTCCTGCCTCAGCCTCCCGAGTGCTGGGATTACAGGCATGTGCCACCATACCCGTGCGAATGGCTTATTTTTAAAACTACTATGGCTTTAGAAAACAATGCAGCCTGCTACCATTTCTGGGAAGAGGTCTTAGGACTTCATGCCAATTCCTCTTTCAGAATGGACAGGAAAGCTTCCTGGTCAGAAAAAGGCAGAGACCCAGGCAATAGACCTCAGATTCCTTCCTGCCCCAAAGGCAGAGATGCTTCAACAAGGACTGTGAACCTGACTCTTCTGTGCAACACTATGCTGTGTGCTACAAAGAAAGACATTCTTCTCTGATACCTCCCCTTTTTTGTTATGGGAAAGAGCAGAGGGCTTTCTCACCTACAGTCTCTGCATCCAGGATATTCATATTGCTCAAATCTGTTCTGTTCCTGAAAGCCCAGACCTGGCTTAAGAAGGAAGCCCATTACATCACTACTGTATAGTGAGGAAGCTACAGCTTAGAACTATGTCAGACACCAAACCATGTGGGGTTAAGTCATGTCACTACCTCCCCCCCTCAGACACACCAGCTTTCCACAGGCTAAAAAAACAATACTGACAGAAAACTTCTCTTTTCCCAAACCTGACATCACCTTCTTAAAACCCAGGCTTTCTTTTGGCCAAAATAAGGCAGGTAGTGGGCCAGAGATACAGCTCAGTGGCTTAAATGCCTACCTGGCAAATGCAGGTTCCTGAGTATGATCCCCGATATCACCAAAAAAAAGAGCAGATAGAAGAGAAACCCTTCCCATTGCCCAGATTCACTGAAACAATAAATGAAGACCAGTGAACTTGATACACAAGATTGCCACTTCCAGCTTGCTTCCCAACGGGCCTCAATGTACCATTGGGGCTCTGAAAGGAAGGGAACTTGTTTTCTGAACTAGGCACTGAGACTTTTGATGTGACACTCCCTTTCCTGCCTTTCTAAGGCTCAACACAATGACAGGACATGCTTTTTTTTTTTGACAGAACAGGGGATTGAACTCAGACTGTTGTGCTTGCCAGGGAAGCACTTATTCCACTGAACCATCTCCCCAGCCCCCAGGACATACTTATTGCAGCCAGAACCCAACACTGGTAAACCTCACTGAAACAGGCTGCCAGAAAGTGCTGTTCTGTTGGGGCTTGATCCCTGGCACCACATGCCACGCCAGCCCCATCTCTGTAATCCTAGTGCTGGGGAGACTAAAAACAGGAGGATCACTCCAAGTCTGAGCCATGCAGTGAGACCATGTACTATGTACCAAACACATTAAAAAAAAAAAATGCGTCCTACAAGGTGGCTGTATGCAGTAGCAGGTGCCAAGAAGAGAGCTTGCTTTTTCTAGATCTTAAACATCAAAGAACTTGCTGCAACATTGCTTGGTTTATTTCATTTTTGAGACTGCAGGCCTTGAACTCACTCTACCTCAGGTTGGCCTTGAATACATGGTGATCCTCCTGCCTGAGCCTCCCAAGTGTTGGGATTACAAGCAGGCACCACCATGCCCAGCTTGTAATTTTTTTAAACAGATATCCCTAAAATGAAAAGTTATAAATATAGCAGTCCTTAAGCCTCCAGAGAGACCCTGTATTCACCCAGAGAAAGGACTATTTACCTAGATCTACCAGGAAGGGAAAAGGGACAGCGGTTTGTATGTCATCCCAACCCCCAAGTATGAGAGATGGGGCCTTTATGCTTGCTTTGACAGCACATAACATACAGAGGTGAAACCTTCACAGGCAATTCAGCCATAAGGACTCCTGTATGAAGTCAGGTGACCTTACAGAAAGGGCTGGTAGAGGAGTTTGTTCCCTTCTACCTATCACATTCTTCCCCTTTGAGGAGGCCTCCCTCAAAGTGCCATTGTGGGAGCAGAGAGCAGCCCTCACTAGACACAGCCTGTCTTAGACTTCCAAGGTCTGTGAAATAGTAAGTCACATGTCTGGATAAATGGCCCTGGCTCAGGTATTCAGTAACAGCATTGTATGACTAAAGCAGCACAGATCTACATGACAGACATGGAACACATTTTAGAAATGTAGTGAGGGCTGCCAACACAAACTGGCAGCAAACGTGTTGTCCTGCAGGTGGCACTCACATTCCTTGCGCCAGTGCTGGCACCAGACTTAACACCACTGAACTGTGCACCTAAAAACAGTGACTGTGGTAGCAAGCAAGTGCTCCATCCTACCTGCACTCCTTGATCACCTGGTGGATGTCAAACTCAAAAGCTGCCATCAAGATGTTGTCCAGGGGCTCTGGGCTGCTCTCACCTCCCAGAAACATGTCGAGGCTGGACTGTGGAAAGGCGGTAACCCACTCAGTCCCCAGGATGAAAGCAGAGGCTTGGGAGTAGTGGGACTATAGGAGCCTTAGAGAGGGGTAATGGGTTCCTTTGAACAGGGCTGAAAACCAAGTCTCACTGTTCCAGGGTGAGGCGAGATGTCGATCCAAAGAGGGCACACACAAAAGGACCCAGCATGGAGCCACAAGAGGACCCTAGGGCCCCCTCCTCCACAGCTCACTCACCTGAGCATAGAAGTGCAGGTCAATGGGCTTTACTGTGGGGTGACCGTACAGCAGCCGAGTCACGAGGAAATGGTACCAGTTATTCAGTAACTCCTTCTGCTCCAGCAAGGCAGCCTCATCTCCCAGCATGATCTGAGGAGAGACAACACTGAGCTCCGCGCTCCTCTCCACAATGCTGTGGACTCAGCTGGGGCCCGTGGTTTCAACCAGAAATAAAAAGTTCTCACCGTCCCCCAGCAGGGTGGCAGGCACCCCCTTTGAGGAGCAACTGTTCCTCCTGTTGCACTGTGCAGAATGCCACAGCCCCAGGAGCAGCTCCCTGGCCCAACCAACTGTACCCCCCCAGACCTTGCACAGAGACTCCAGGGCAGGGCTGGCAGCAAATGTGTTGTCCTGCAGGTGCCGTTCACATTCCTCACGCCAGTGCTGCCACTTCAGCTCCAGCTCCGTCAGCGTCTGTGTGTTTCCAGGCTAAGGAGAGAGACTGGCTGAGAGCAGCCACGGCACCCACACCTTTATGCTTCAAAATCCCCCATCTTCTGTAACACAGCAGGTGCTAACACATACACTTAGAATGGGCATTGTCCTCATCAGATCCCCCAGAATGCAGCACATGTCTGCAGAGGCAGGGTTGGCTTCGGCCTCCCTGGACAGCATCTGTCGAGCCTCGTCCAGACGGCCCTGCAGCACCAAGATGGTTACCTGCAAGGAGATGGGTAACCATGACCACTGAGCCCTGTGGCCCTCAACACACACTCTGACTGTCTACCCTCCTCAAATAGGCTGCTCCCTGCCCCATGAGGTAGCCCTCGGAAGACAAGTTCCACCTCTCCAGAGGAATCTATTGTAACATACAAGTTTTGATGGATCAGGCTAAGGATATAGCTCAGTGGCATAAGTGCCTGCCTGGTAAGCACAAGGTCCTGAGTTCAATCCTAGTATCAAATGAAGAAAAAAGAAATGAAGAGAGGAAGAAAAAGAAGAGTGGGTTTTATTTCCTTTTGTTTAGACAGATCTCACTATGTAGTTTACCCTGGTCTCCACTGATAGCAACCCTCCTGCCTCAGCTCTTGAGTCCTGGGATTACAAGAGTGCACCACTGTGCCCTACATGTGTGGGTTTTTGTTAGTTTTTTTCAGTACTGGGGAATGAATGCTAGTGTGCCCACCACTGGATTCTTTCCCTAGCATCTCTATTTTTTGAGACAGGGTTACAAATTCCCTTGGTTTGTGTTGAACTTGCAGTCCTTCTACCTAGGCCTACCAGTGAGCTATGCTATTAGGCATGTGGTACTGAACCCTGTTGGATTTCTGTTGTAGTTGTTATTTGGTTTTGTGAGAGTCTCACTGTATATTCTACGCTGGCCTCAAATTCACAGGCATGTGCCACCATGGTGAGCACTCTTGGCCACATTCATTTCTTTTTTTTTTTTTTAATTTAAATAAATATTTATCTTTGTGGGCTGGCTCAGGCTACCTTAAGGGCAGGCAGGTCTGGTAGGGCATGTGGAGCTGGGGTTTGAATGTAGGTCCCCTGTGCCTGACTCATTTGAGAAAGTTGTTTTTTACTGGCCCAGGCTGCCCTAAAGGCAGGTCTTGTAAGGCATGTGGAGATGGTGGGGATCAAACCATGGTATCCTGCACCTGACTGCATTTGCATGAGCAGGCGCTTAAACAATTGAGTTAACCAGCAGGTCCCCTACATTGACTCATTTCCCCGAGCTGGTGCTTAAACAACTGAGCTAACTCACAGGCCCTCCAGCCACATTTATGAAACAGCTCATTATATAGCACATTATAACCAAATTCAAGTCCAGTCTGAACCATTTAGTTATTTGGCAAGACCCTGCCTTAAAATAAAATTAAAAAACAGCCAGAAAGACCACCCACTCAGGACTTCTTTCTGTCCCTGTTAGCTTTCCTTTTCTCAATGAATTCTTCCCATTCTTTATTTTGGCAGAACTGGGGATTGAACTCAGGCCCTTGCGCTTGCCAGGGAAGTGTTTATTCCACTGAGCCATCTCCCTGGCCCTAATTCTTCCCATTCTTAAAAATAAATAGCAAGTTGGGTGAGATGGTGCATGCTTGTAATGATAGCACTTGGGAGGCTGAACTAGGAGGATTGCTGAGCGTTCAAGTCCAACTTGAATGACATAGCAAGACCTTGTCT
>PVKA01016237.1:0-48321 GCA_004027165.1 Ctenomys sociabilis | reverse complement strand
TCCGTTGACATTCAACTACCTTAGGTGTTTGAACTCGACACCACAATCCAACACAGTCCAGCATTCTGCAACCATAGGGAGTTATTCAAAGAAATTGTCGACCATATCCATTTACAGCTCAGCTTAATATTATGGGCTCACGATGTATACTTCATTTTTATACTTTTATACTTTTCTGCTGGATGGTTAAGACCCAGGTCCACCCCAGCAATCTGCAGTTTTCTGTTCTGCTTTTTTCTTAGATCTTTTCTTTTATTGCCTACTTTAACTATTTTATTTATGTGACTTCATTTCCTAGACTTTGTGTACTTTGTAAAGCAGTTGTCTTCTTTAAGGAAGTCAAACGCCTACATTTGATATTCCTAAAATGAAACTAATATATACAAATATATTCACTATTGGATTTCCTTTGAATGCCACATAATTTCATCTGTTTTCTGTCCACCATAATCCATTGTCTTCCAAATTAGTTTTACTTGAATACTAAGGCAAAAATTTAGATAGTACATATTATGGTGAATTAGACAACCTGAACTCTAATTACCATACCACTAAAATGAAGCAAAGCCTATTTGGCTTTCAAAACTAGACTTTCATGGACATAGACTTTAAGGAAGTTCAGGGAAAAGACAACACGTTCAGAGGTCATTGTACTTTGTATGACTTTACAATAAATGGATGTATGAGGCTCAGACCTGAAATTATTCTAATTGAGGTTTTGTCTGTAAAAGAAAAAAAATATGTAGCTTTTGGGTGAAAATGAAACAGGCATTAAAATATTTTAATCCAATTTGGCAAGCTTAGAAAGATTTGGCCAAGCAAAATATATCTGATGACTTCTAATATTTGATACTGGATTTCCAGTGTTATTTCTTGATAATGTATGAGAAAAATCTGTCATTTTGTTAAAGACATCCTCGTTGTCAGGAGAGTCCTATTATTACTCAGTCTGCTTAAATGTTCTCTTATAACTTTTATATTCATGTTTTAGAGTTACACCTAGCCCCTGGGCCACTGATGACTTTCTGTATTTGCTTCTCTGACAAATGAGTGAAATTATGCAATATCTAACTATATTTTATAATGAAAGCATAGTATGTTGTAATTGTAATTATAATGGAACATTTAACTTTGTCTCATTTAATGCTTGTGAAATAATCCACATTGCTACCTACATTTTGCCTTAGTATTCAAGTAAAACTGAAAATTTTAATATATGAATATTTATTTTATCAGTATTCCTTCTGAAAACTCTACCATATCCATATATCTCTGAGAAACTTTCTTGTAATCATACTTATTTCTTTTTTCAATACTAATTTTATCGGTAAACAAATAGCATGGAAACGGTTTTCAATCGCGTTAGTAGGACAGTTACAATAATTAATACATTGCATATTGTCTTCATAGTAGCTATTCATAGTACAAGATGCAGATATGATATCTTGTCTAAACACTATTAGTACAAATCTTTCTTCTCATTGACTTAAGAGAAAGTAGCTATATATCTATCCTAACTATTTTGAATGATGCTTATTTCTTGATTTGTCCTTTTTAAAATATTTTATTGTACTCTACTTTGATATGGATATGGTATATGTCATAGTCACTTCTCATTGTTACCTGAAAGTTTTATTTTGGCTAACACTGTAGAAGTTGTAGTCCAGAGTCAGTAAGGCTCAAGGTCAAGTGACAGGTCAAATACACGTGGAGAAAGAGTAGTGCTTTTGGTAGAGTGAAAAGGAAACAGAGAGAGACCAAGGGAAAACCTGAAGGACAATACCTTGCAGGTCATGCAATCAGGGAGCCATCACTCCTGAGAGGTTGTGCTATCAGAAGGTCAGCTGTAATGCTGCCATATTCAATTACCTTTGAAAAGCCCTACTACAAGGCCCGGGAGGAGCTAGGCATACACTGCAACATGCCTCCTCTGGCCCCCAAAATATATACATACCTCTTTAGAGAATACACATTTAATCCACCTTGAGAAGTTACCAAAAATCTAATAATTACAGATTTGCTAAAAGGTCGAAGTCCAAAATCATCTTTGAAATTCAAGGCAGACACTTAGCAATGAGCCCTGATTTTTTTAAAGAAAGAAAGAATTATATATTTCTAACAAAAAAGTGACACAGGGTAAAAACTTACCATTCTGGAAGAAGAAATAATGGGACAAAAACAAGTCGCACTAAGAGAAAGCTAAAAACCTGTGCTCAAACATTCAATCATCTTGTTAGACTATTCATTTCAAAGATGTGGGCTCCAAAGGTCTGGGCAGCCCCACTCCTGTGACCTTGCTGGCAGCTGTGTCAATCATGGTTTATCTGTTAACAAGGTTGCTTTGTTAACTTCTTTTCTTTAGATGTTTTATGTTCCTGGTTTCTCCAAATTTTGAGATCTCTACTGCATTTGCAGCTTTAATCTCAGACTTGCACAAATTATAGTCACATTGCTTGGCTTCCAAGATCTGCTAAAGTCTTATAGGAAGTTTTTATGACCACACTACTCTTGAATTCTTCATGACCATTAAATCACAAGCATGAGAACAATGCCAAGATTTCTTGCCACCAGGAGCAACACCAAAGTCCTTCTACATCATAGTTGCAAAGGACTCTGGGTGCCTACAGGGCATTGGTAACCAAAGCTAGGGGCATCATTTCTCTTTGTAACCCCTCTCAATGCCAATGCCCTGAGACTGTCATCTCAAATGAAAATCAGTAGCACTGTCTAGATCCTGTGAAGGGAGAGGTCTTGCGGATTCCTGTCATATCTTTAGGTATTATTTTCCATTTTCCCGATCCAAAGTACTTGGCTTATCATCTTTTCTGTAACTAAACTTTCCTCTGCTTCATCTTTGTTAACCATTTTTTTTTTTTTTGGAAAAGTTGGAAACTTTTAATATGATTTTTTTGCTCTTGATTTTCACTATTAACCTGGCTAACAGCCTCCAACAATATCCATGCCAAATCCCCAGTATTTGGCTGGTTTCAAATTTCTTCCACCAGATTAATTAGTTTTTCCTTCCTTAATCTCCACTTCCTGTAAAGTTTCAAGACACAAAGTGCAGAAAACTTTTCATCCAGAGCATAACACACGGTGTCGAGCACAGGTGCCAATTTCATCACTTTTCCCAACCGAAACCCCCTGAGCCTGGAACTTCCTATCTCCTCGTTCAGCATTCTGATCCTCTGAGTTGCAAAACAATTTCCAATCGAGAGGCTTCCAGCATTCTAGGGCTGCTTCTCCAGCCAGCATCTGTGAAACTTTCTAAATGTCTTCTGAAGACCACGTGCACAAGGATCTTAGCCACATGGGTGAGTACATAAACACAATGATTCCATTTCTCTGGTACTAACTTTTTCTTAATTACCTTCTTACATATGAGACATAATACTGAATACCAACAATTTAAACAGGAAATGGTTAGTTTTGGCTCACAGTTTGTAAAGATTTGGGTCCATAATTGGGTTCTATTACTAGAATGAACAAAACCAAACTCTCCTGAGTGATGAAAGTATATCAATATTTACTTGTTTGTGAATTTCTTCCACTAAAGTAAGCAATATATTGACACCTATCACTTCACTTTTTAATTTCGGTCAAAAAGATATAAAATAAAAGTAAACTAAAATTACAATATAATTGAAAAATAATAAAATACAGAATGTGTACATAAATACCTTGTGGGCTTAGATATGAAATATGTGCTTGAGACATTATTTTCAAAATAATTATAAGTTTTTAATTGTTTTATTAATTTTATTGACAAACAAATAGCAGTGAGACAGTTTGAAAACTGGTTAGTAGGACAGTTTCAATAATTAATACCTTGCATATTGTTGTCTTCATAGTGGTTATTCATAATACAAGATGCATACATGATATCCTGTCCAAACACCATTAGTACAAATCTTTCTTCTCATTGAATTTTAGAAAGTAGCTGTATATCTATCTTAACTATTGGAAGCCGATTGGATGTATCCTTAGCTTGTCTATGTTTTCATCTCTCACATGAAATGAAACAACTGGGCCCTCCATAGAATATGAAAAATATTAAAGTCTACTGTAGATAAACATGTTCAACTGTTTTGGAAATCAAGATTCACTTTTATTTCACTAAATATGTATACGTACTATTTTTCTGTTGTATATTGTTCATAAAACATATTTCAGTATTAAGAAAATATATGTGTAGATGAAAACAAATAAATAACATACAACCATCATATATAATAACATAATAAATATGGGTAAAATAGACCAATTTTCAGTTTTATTAAGGTAAGAATATTTAAATGTACAATAAGTTCATTCATTGCTCAGTATACAATAGATATTACAAACTATAACTTTATGAAATTATTAGTGCTGTCTAATTTTGGAAAATTTCTGTCATCCCAAGGCTCACTACCAATGTAATCTTCCTTCTCCTCCCAGTCAATGGGAAACAGCATGCCCCCATTATTTTTAATATTCCTTGTATATCAAATAATACAAGATGTTTTCTGCCATATCTTCTTTTTGGTGCTAGTAGTTAGGTTTTCGGTTCTATGCATGTGTGGTAATACTATTATTTTCTTCTTTTTCTTATAAGTTTTTTGTTCATAATTCTGACCTTCTGATCTCCCACAACATTCATAAACCTTTTAACTTTTAAATAGTCACTTCATTCCTGAAACCTCTAAGGAGAAGCTGACTAGCTGCGTCAAGTATCTGTTATCATTCCACTGTATCCTGGGTCCCTACACAAAGGTCTGGTAAGGTGACAGTGTCACATTCTTATGCCACCACCTTGTGGGGCTGGAAGTTGTAGTAAACTCTTAGCTTGCAAGCACACTTCATCTGATAGTGCTCCAATCCACTTGTATACCAAAGCACATTTCCCATAAGAAATAATGGAAACACAATTTGCTCCACCATCCAAAAATATACATATAAAAATAATTATAATATTGTTATATAATGAATATAGTAAACAAAGCATAAAGAAGAAAAAATAATCAAATTAACCTGCACTTTGAAAAATGTTGTGGTTGGTGTGAGGGAGAGGAGAGAGATTCCAAGTAGGGGGACTTCTCTATGCCTATGGTGTCACTGCTTTCAATTGACTCAAAGAAACCTTGATCTTTTCATGCACCTTTAACAAGGAAACTGTCCTGTGACACTTGCTTTTGCCTCCTTTTGAGGATTTCATGAAATATAGAATTACATTGCTGATAAACAGATTGATCACCGAGACTGCTCCAGACCTCCTCGGTGGTGCCTTTCTTGAAAGCTATACACATTTTATACACCTCCCCAATCTCCTTTTAAGTGGAGGATTCCTTCACTTTTTTTTCTTCTTCTGCAGATGAAATATACTCTGTAACCTTTCGCTGTTGGGATATAATGAATACCTACAATCCTGAGGAGGCAGAGAGAGACAGAGACAGAGACAGAGACAAAGACAGAGAGACGAAGGAACAATTTGCACAGTTGTGCTCATGTGATGTTTGATGTCACATATTGCTCATATTGCAATGCACCACTTTATCAAATTAAAATTTATTAGATTTTTTTTTTAAACAAGGTCTCAATGTGCAGTTTGGGCTAGCCTTGTACTCACCTTTGTAGCCCCCGGATTGGTCATGAACTCATAGTAATCCTCCTGTCTCAACCTCCTGAGTGCTGGGATTACAGGCATGTGCCACGACACCCAGTTCCAGGGTGGTGTGGCATGCCCTAGTTTTCAGGGCCAAGACATCATGCCTGGGGGTGTAGGCCAAAACAGAATGCAGGGTCAGGGATAGAACTTGAGACTTCATGCTTGCCAGGTAGTGCATATGCCTCTGAGCTATCTCCCAGTCCAACTAAGTTAAAATATATTAGAAATATTACTCATTTGGGGGAATGCTTGCAGAACAAGTTACAGTCTAAACTTCTACTGTATTCTCCATCTGAAAAGTAACATCTTTCTTAAAATTCCACTGCATGTCAAGTGGGAATTTGTTTCTCAGTACATATTATGTACAAAGAATTATAGATCACAGTAACTGTTAAGAGTAAAACACATGGTCTTCAACATCTGTTCCTCCCTGTGTTAGTGATACTATTAATCAACCTTGATTTAGATTGAAAGTGTTTGACTTGTATCAAAAAGGATCCAATGAGACTGTCCTACCCAAACCCTTTGGCCTGATTAATCCAAGCTGTTCTGGTTTAGCCTCTCTTCAGACCTGTAACACAGTGCCTAAATAGTACATTTTGAGCAAGAGAGGCTTGCTTTGTCGTATGGTTACACTCTCCGGTCAGATAGCTTGGAGGCAGAAGTGGCTTTGAGAGGGACCTGGCAACAGAAACCTGGCATCAGTGAGCACAGAGAGCAGGGAACATCCTGGAGGCTGATGCACCCGTCCAGGTCAGGGCCACAGCGACTCACCTCCAGCCAGCCACCGCTTCCTAATGGCAGATCTACTTTGGTATCCCTCGGTGCAATCAACTTATAAATACATTAGGCTTTGCATGTGTGCACTTGTTTTACTAGCTGTATTCTGATCTGTATTTTTGCTGTTGGATCTTTCCCTCCATATTTTTGAATGGTGGCTACTCTAATCTCTCATGTAGCACATCATGCTTTTGTTAGTCTTTTAGGATTTTGCACGTAACATTCACAGAAATGTATATTAATGAATTCACCTACTCAGGGTAGCGGAGCCGAGGCAGGTTGGAGGTACACAGGAATTCACTGTTGTACAGAAGAAAAGAAAAAGCAAGGAAGATGAGGTACATAGAACTTGTGAGTTTTCTTGAAGCATATATTTTTAAATTATGAAGAGTAGTCTGGCTAATGTTGCTATTTGGTATCTCTGTTGTAAGACAAAAGCCTTTCTGTATTTGAACACAATGCAGGTTGGCTTAAAAAGCCAATCTCTAAGCGTATCATCAAGTACTAGGAAAACCAACAGAGTTGTTAAATCTACATCTAGCTATTTTTTCTAACAACAACAAGAAAAAAGGAAGGTTATGAGCATTACTTTTGCTCCTTGCTTGCCAATCAAAGGAAAAGCAAGTGAGTTTATTATGCATAGAAGGCTATCACTCAACAAAGCAGCTTTGGGTTAGCATTAAAATTGGGACTGTGAAAATTATTTCTTACAAGTCACAAAGGGATGCTAATGGGTATCATGGTGAGAAACCTCCACTGTTCATCACGCAGCTTCAAAACTAGCAATCCAGAGGCTGTGTGGATGCTGCTCACTAAACACAAAAGACTTCATTTAAAAAAAATTGTCACTTTGTATTTTATGTTTGGGACACAGAAACACAGTATGCGTCCACTAACGTATTCTGTATTAGGCAGAGACAAGAAGAATAATGTGCTGGAGAAAGGAACAAGTATAATTTAAGAAATCCATGATTTTTAGAAATTCTCTGAATCTACTCAGATATAATACCAATTAGAATGGGAGGAAATGCATTGTGTGACTTGGACATAATGATAAAAATGAAATGAATAAAATGCAAATTAAGGATTCTAAGATAATAGTCTGCTACCATAAAAACATAGGTTTCTCATTCTCACTCTTTAAATTGTTGAAATTACAATTAACTGACTATCAAAGATGTGATTCCATCTCCTTTTGCATACTATGAAATAGAAAAGAAAATCAAGAGAGGGATAGTTTCATTTCTGCGGACCTCTGGATTCCTCAGTTCAACAGCCACCATCTTTGTTTTATATTTTAAAAATATATAATAAAGTCCAATTTAGAAAGTTATATATGCAAGAAATAATTTAATGTAAAACAATAGCATGGGAAGAAAGATTTTATTACATGAGAAACAATCACTCAGAAGAATCAAAAAGACACTTAAAGGAGAAAACCATCTTTTTTATATTTGTTATTCCAGACACACATTTTGGAACACTTGATAGACATTTATGCTAATTATCTTTATTCATAGGATTTCCTAATGAACTCCAGTTTTCTCTGAAGAAAAAATATTCTGTGCATTCAATCACCTGTGTTACAGTTTGAAATTTTGATAAGGCAGATAAGGACAGATAGATGATAGATGGATAGATAGATAGATAGATAGATAGATAGATAGATAGATAGATAGATGTTTAGATAGATGGACAGGCAGATAGATTACAACAAATGTGTAGAGAAAAGGAGAATGAGTGGAGAAATCCTCACATCAAATTATTCTTTAATTTTTCCACACAGCATACCATAGCAGTCCCGCATGGGGGGCTACAATGCTGCTTCCACTTCTGCGCAACATGTCTGCTCTTTTATCACCAATTATGATTTTCCATCTGGGTTCACTGAGCTCTCAGGAAAGGGGGGACAAATTCCCATCTAGTTATTTTTGCTGTAGTAATAACAGAAGACCTTTTTTTTTTTTCTTTTGGCGGTGCCGGGGATTGAACTCAGGCTCCTATGCTTACCAGGCAGAAGACCGTTGATCAGTTGCAAAAATCACTGCTGCACTTACAGATAAACAGCACATCTCATTCCATTTATTCCAGGTAGTAACATAATGCTCTGATGTAAGGTGTATTCTCTGGTTGTTATTACTTGATTAGAGAAAATTTCAGATTAAAAAGTATCAAATTGGACTCTAACATACTTCCAAATTTTGTCTGTTTCTCAGGAATTGAGGATTGCAATGAATAAAATCCAGCAATGGTGAAATGTTATGAAGACAATATCTCAAAATGAGTTGTGTTTTAAAAATACTTATTTTATGTCTCCTTTTAGTTTTATCATTTGCTTTGACAAAATTTCACAACACAGATTAACATTAAAGATAGGTGTACAGAACCCTTCCAGATTAACTAATGAAATTGAAAGGAGGCTTACTAGGTTGACAAGATAAGAAAACATTAATTTTTTATTTTCTTAAATCACAGTTTTCTAAGGCTAGATAATAAATGTGGTTTTATTTCAAATTTTTGAACTACCTTCAAACAACCTTCTGCTTAACTTTTGTGAGTCTAATAAAGGCTCTCTCTTCTGTTTTATATTGGGGACACTAAATTATGATGGTTTCTCAAGAAGTTATTTCTATATGAATAGAAACGGAAAATACTCAATGATAATGACAAAATCGGTTTTTGTATGAGTGCCATATTTTTGGGCAAAGTTCTAACAGAAAACTTTCAGAATATTTCTCATAAAATGTGTAAGGGGAAAGGTAGTTGAATTTCTGAGGTAATAGAGCCTGAATCTCGTAGCCAATTCTTAGAAATCACTGGATCTTGACTGATTTATTCACACTTTGTGCACTTTCCTAAAAAGCAGAGGATAATGCTATTATCTTTAAGAACAATGGACTCTTTCAATAAATATATTGTTTTATGCTGCATGTAGACCAGATCATATTCCCACTTTTAGGAATTACCTAACTCTACTTTGATTGAAGTATTTAAAAGTTCTTAACCAAAGACTATGATTTCAAACCCAACACTTTAATTGCCACATAAATCAACTGTTTTTTTGTGAATTAGCATTTAATATACTCAGCTCTAAATCACAGAAAACCCTAATTCTACCACGGAATGTAGGCAGGGTAGATTTTGTAAGAATAAACAAAGAACATCTAAAATTGGAATTATTGTTTTTATTGGACACTTTTGATGTTATCCAAAAGATTCTGCATCTAAATACCAAATGATCTTTAACTAAAGAACACATAGGATTTTAGGTTATGTTTTGTTTTATTTAATATATGTAAAAATCCTATACTTTGCACTATATTTCAGATAAGACACATTTGGAGAAGTCCTCTTTCCCTGTTAATAAAAACAGGAAAAGAGAAAAACAAACACTGACAAAAAACAAAAACAAATTTTGCTCTGCATTTAACTATTTGTTTAAGAAAAATATGTTCTTTCTGAAATTTTAAGATAGGTAGGTGTTTAAAGGAGGCCTTGGTCGACATAAGATTTCATGAGAACTTGGACATGTGAAACTTTGGTATTTTTATAATGAGTATATTTTTGCTATAACGAAAATCATGTGGTATATTGTCTTTGAAATTTTCTGCCTCCGAATTCATTACTCTTTTTCAGCACATGGATGTGTTTTATCTCAGATAAATTTAGTATATTTTATTTATATTATGTTTTTTCACTTATGAATTTGGTACAGGGTCTAATTCTGCAGCTAGAACTCCTAGTGATCCTCCTGTTTCAATCTCCCCAGCACCGGGACTATAGACATATGCCACCACACCCAGATTTGGTTGCCCATTTTGCATGCCAGGGATGGGGCTGGTGTGGCATGAGGTACTGCAGACTGAAAACCAGTCCCTGAGCTTTCCTAGACACGCGCTTAGTCCACTGAACTATCTTGCCAGCCTCTCATTGTCCTGCATTGCTAAATTGATTTATTATTAAAGAAGCACAGCTGGAGAGATAGCTCAGTGGTATAGGTGCCTACCTGGAAAGCTCAAGGTCCTGAGTTCAAAACCCAGTAACAAAAACAAAAGCACAAGTTATAACACTTTTGCCTGGTGATAAATAGATTTTGAAATTTGATTTAGTCCTTTGTTATTTTATATACCTATATCTATCTATCTATCTATCTATAGATGATATGCTATATTTTTTTTCTAAGTTTTTACATAGTGACTATACTCTATTTCTTCTTTTGGGAATAAATTAATTTTTTCAATTAGCTTTACTTTTATTTTATTTTATTTTTGGTCCATTCAACCTCCCCTGAGGACAGGGCTGGTGTGGCATGTGGTGCCAGAGAGTGAATCAAAATCCCCTGCACCTGTGTAAGCTTGCCTAAGCAGGCGCTTTAGATTGCTGAGCTATCTCACCAGCCCTATACATTTATTTTTATAGCAATGTGTTATTGAAGATTATTTTTATTCCTGTATCCTTTTTGATTATTTTGATTATTATTATTTGATTATTATTTTCATTATTTTTCCAAGGTACAGTGTTTCCATCTAGTTCATACAATGTTCCTTGTACACATCATTATTAAACACTTTTTATTAGGCCAAGGTTAATCAGCGTGCCTGGAGTTCTAACCATACAGGTGTGAATACTGGGGTTTCAGTGGAGAGCAGGTGCATAAATGCACCTTTAGAGAGCCACAGTTGGCGGCTGTGCGTGAAGGTAAGGCCCAAGTTACTGCTTAATTTGGGCCCGTAACGGGCCTAAGTGAATTATGCTTTGCTCTCATTCTCTAAAAGCTTTGTAACAAATGCTTTACTGTATTCTCTCAGCAATGTTTTTCTTACACGTTTTTAATGAGACCAGGAGGTATTACAGTCATTCAAAACCTTATACAAAGTCACCTAATAATTCTGGAGCAGCTTAGAATATAGCTGGGCCTATAAGAAGCATGCAATATAAACTAAAGCTCCTATTTAAAGTGAATATGATATATTTAATTTTTATCTCTCATTCTCCTTACCTTTAAAATATAGAAGATGTCATCAAAGTTCCAACTGGGCTACAAAATGCTGTTATGGACATCATGCAAACTTGTTTTTATCCAAATTACTACTTTCATATTCCAGTCCAACTTCATTTAAGTGTGCCATACCATGTAGTGGCCACTATGTCAGGGTCTTCTTTTATAATCATGTGAGTGTTCTTCCAGCATTCTGGGTCGAAAGATGTCTGCAAATTACAGAACATTTTGGAAACGGACTTTTGCATAGCAAGTGAATAGATGAATCTCTAAATCCAAGCAGATTATTTCATTGAAGAAGTGATAATTTGGGTGGCATTATTGTGAGTTGATAAACAGGAGAAGGAAACTAATTGAAGGGAACAGTTCATGGAGATTTTACCCTCAGCCTTCTCTGTTTCTGTTTCTGCTTCCGTTCCCGTTTCTGTCTCCGTCTCTGTCTCTGTCTCTGTCTCTGTCTCTGTCTCTATCTCTCTCCTCCCCTCTCCCTCTCCTGCTCCCTCTCTCTTTTTCTTTCTTCCTCTTCCTGGCTGTCAAGAGTGGAGCAGCTTCGCTTTGCCATACCTTTGTGCTGTGGTTTTATGCTTCAGTTCAATCCATAGTCATGAAGCCAACTTAACATGGGAGGAAGCTTCTGCAGCAGTTACCTAAAATAAATCTTTCTTGTGAAGTGGTTTTTCTTGGATTGGCCTTAAGGGGAATGATGTGTTTAAAGGTTGAGGATAAAATAATGATTCTTCCAATATAGGGATTTTATATTATTTGATGATCTACCTATAAATTAATAAAAATCATGGCTCTTCATTAAAATATGAAAACCAAGGAATTTCAATTTTTTTATTAATCTAGTTATGTCTTTTTTGATTTAACACTGTGAATGAAAATTTCTCATTAGAAAAAGTATATCATCATTATAAGTTTAAGGAATTAATTTATGCAATTTTCCTAAGAACAAAAATAGTATTCTTGGGCTGGCGAGACAGCTCTGAGAGCTAAAGCTCCTGCTCAGGCAGAGCACAGTAGCTGGGGCTCAATCCCTGGTGTGCCATGCTGGCCCTGCCCCTGGGACACACTGAGACAGCAATTGAGAGTGGCATGGTGACACGTGCCTATAATCCCAGCGCTTGGGAGGCTGAAAACAGGAGAATCACTATGAGTCCAATCTACGTCATGAGACATTGTAGGCACTGTACTAAACACTAAATATTCTTTTCGCTCATGATAAGTGTCAGAAACCTTGTTTGAATGTGGGCACTCTGATTCTACACTTTGCTGTGTTCCTGTTCCCAATAAATAAGCAAGCATTCTAATTCTAACAGGTTTTGATCTCAGGCTTCTTCCTAAAATATCTTTTCCAATACTCATCATTTGTGTTTCTAGTTTTTGTACTGTAGAAAACATGGAATATAGGAAAAATATCTTAGTCAAAATAGTAATTAATCATTATTTTCATCATGTCTTAATTTTATGTGCTTTCTTAAATTTAGAAAAAGCAGTTTGTGTATTATTTATCTGTAAGTAATTTTATGTGCTTTCTTAAATGTAGAAAAAGCAGTTTGTATGTTATTTATCTATAAGCTGTCATACTTTCTTATAGACTAATAGGAAAGATGTAATTACATGTAGGCAAAATCCGTTAGAAATATTAAGTGCTCTGTTAGTATTAGACGTTACTCCTTTAAGCATCTTTCTCTAGCACCAACGTAAAAGCTGCGCTCTTTAAATTCTTCAACCATTTTTATCATGGCCTACAAACGAATGAGCTACCTTGAGCATAATACATTACTGTATTTGTGTACAGAGCTGTTCTTCATCTGCCTAGAAGTAATTCCATCATGTTTTCAAATCTTCTTCATTTTTCAGTACTCCAGACCCCACCATCGACTTCACAAATTTCCTCAAAGAAGCTTGTTGTAAAGTTGCCATGGAGAGTATGCTCTCTAGTTGTATCTATTTACCAACAGAGCTCAAATATATCCTGTTTTATACCTGAATAATACTGCATTGTGTAAACATACCACACCTTCTTTATCCAGTCTTCAGTTGATGGGCACCTGTGTTGTTTTCAGGATTTAGCTATGATAGATTGTGCTGCTATACACATTTTTAAGGAAGAAATCTAGGCATTGTTGCTTTCTCCACTGATTTTCTTTAGATAGGAGATCCAAGCATACCCAAAGCTTCAATTAAATACTATGTTGTGTTGCATTTCTAAATATGGCTTTAAGATTAATTTTTTAAAATCTCTATAGGTGTATTTAAGATGTAATCTTGGAAGAATGCAAGTCTCTTCAACATATATTTGCAATCATAAACATGGTTTTAAGATTTTTCTTAATCATAGAGTGATACTACCATGTGATACTACCATAATTTTGACAAAAACAATCAGTAAGATTTTTATCAGTATTAATTAATTCTCCCTCATAGTTTCCTTCTGTTATCAAGTTCTACTTACTTTTTATCTTAAACATCTCTCAAATTCAGGTGTAAAAAAGGATATATTCTGCAAGATTACTTACTAGACTTCATAGGTCATTATACATATTCAGTGTGTCCTGCTGCATTAATCCCTTTCCTCAGACTGAAATAACATACCCAAGATTTGAGACTTAGAAAATGCTTGTTTTGGCACAGAGTTTTCAGAAGATTCACTTCACTGGTAGATAGTGTCAAAGAAGAATGCAGTGGTGAAAGTGTGCAGTGGAAAAAAACACTTCACACTATGACAGTCAGAAAGCAAAGAAACAAGAGAGGAACAAGGGTCCAGAACACCCCCCAACACTTTTGGGTCCCACCCATACTTTTGACAAGACCATGCCTCTGACATGAGAATTCCAGTGGTTGCTTTATATATAAACTATAACATGCCCCTTGTCTGCCCCTTGTCTCCAAAGGGTTTATGCAATCTCACTGTGCATAATGCATTTAGTCCATTTCTAGCTGCTGCCAAAGTCTTAAGAGTTCCAGCATTGCTCAAAAGACCCAGTCTAAAGTTTCCTGAGATTCAAGTTCTTAGTGCAGAACTCTTATAAAAACACAATAGCATAGGGTAAATATTTTCAATCCAATCAGGATGAATGAGAGGAAAAAAATGAATCTGAGCAAAGCAATACTAAACTCCAGTGGGGCAAAAAATAAATCCTGCTGATCTATGTCCAGAAGCTGAAGAAAGCTGTTGCGAAATGTAAACTCCAAGGAGCTTAGACAGGCTCACTTCTAGGGTACTGCTAGCTGCAGCCAGCATGACCTCTCTCTTGGGCTGGGCTGGCTCGCTGTCTGGGGTTTTCCTTTGAAGACTTTCCATGTCTCTGGCATCTCCAACTTCCTAGGGTCTCCTCAGCAATTTTAGCTTTGTTCTCACATTTTTTCACACTGTAGTGTGTGCCTGAGGAATATTTCCTGGGACAGACCTACTTCTAAAATATGGATGGAAGCTTCCACAACCCTGCCACTCTTGCATTTTACATCCCTCAAGAAACAGCACCTGGATAACATCAAAGTCTGCTTCCTGCCTAAGTGTAGCCAGGTCACTTTAAGTGACAGATGTCTTGGTTTCTAACTGTCTGTGTTGCTGAGCATGTTGAAGTGAATCTTGAAGAGCCAGTTTACTAGGCAGCTTTTTTAGAGCAAAATTTCCCAATTACAGGTAGGTTTTGGCCATTTCCTCAGATGTTCTCAAGGTATGTTTTCTATTTGTCCTCATAAAAAACACTGGACCTCATTTTATTGGCCAAGCTTTTAAAATTCATTTTAATCTTTTATTTATTTGTTTATTTTGTACAGGGTCTCACTATGCAGCCGGATTTGTAGTGATCCTCCTGTCTCAGCCTACCCAGCACTGTGATTAGAGGCATACAGCAACATGACCAGTTTGAGAAGGCTGGCATTGAGTTCTCAGGGTTCAGGGAATAGTGTGGCATGCAGTACCCTAACTCTCACCTCAAAATGTCTCGGGACATGGGCAAAATGGAGGCAAGCTTTTCTCAGTGTACAATGCATATGGCCTCTATTCAAATGGCCAGTGAGCCCTTGCTTCCCGCTGGAGCCTTATCAACCTCACCTCTATTGTCCGTCTTCTTATCATCAAGCTGGCCTTCTCAGCTTTGTCCAACATCACACTTAGAGCATTGTTCACAGTTTTCTGGGTTTTTCTGGTCAGTGCTCTAAACTTTGCCAAACTCCTCCCACTAACCAGCTCTAAACATCTCTAAACTACCCATTGAAGTGCAATCACAGCAATACTCTTACCTCTGTGGCACCAATTTCTGTATTAGTAACTGGGTTTTTTTTTGGCAGAACCGGGGATTGAACCAGGGAAGGGCTTATTCCACTGAGCTACCTCCCTAGCCCTACTATTAGTAACTTTCTCATCCCTGAGACAAAATTGAACTAGAAAAGTAGTAGTCGCCGTAGTTTGGCTCATGCATTTCAGAAGATTCAGCCTACAGTCAGATGTCTTTAAAGAAGAAGTGGCATAATGGAAGGAGATCGTGCAAGAAAGCTGCTTGCTTCATGTCAGTCAGGAGGCAGAGAAAGTAAAAGCAGGATCTGGAGACAAGGAGATGTCTACGTACCTCCATGTCCCACCTTTGCTGACAAGGCCCCACCTTTGAAACACAAGACTTTGAAATAGGTGATATTTTAGATTTAATCTATAGTTCCCACCATGACAAATATGCAATATAACCATAAATAATTTTCTTACTTGCAACATTTCTCATGTAATTTTCTGTGCTTTTACAGTCTAACTGTAGATCCTGATATGATTTTATTTGGTTACTGGGAAGTCGTGATATATCATATAAAAAGGAGATGAAAAGCATATCATCTCCATATCATCTCTGGGTTCTGGTCACTGATGCCATGTGAAACACTGCTGTCTTAGTTATTAGACACAGAATAGCATGGCTCAGTCACCATTTTCACCAGCCATCAGACCACTGATTTTTACATGTAGTGTGTTCAGAAGTAAAAGGTAACTGACACAACCCTTCCAAGTTCTTTTTTTTCCATGCTACAAGTAAAGTAATTTTTTAAAAGAAGTAGGTTCATGTTATGTCATCTCCGTTTAATCTTCTAATAGCCATGAATCACATTTAGTCTAACTCCATGACACAGCACAAAGACATAGGCATATTGCTTCTACCATCCTCTCTAATGCAACTTCTGGTGTCGTGCTTTTGCTCTGTGTAGCTAGTGAAAACTTCTTTCTTTAAAGTTTCATGCTCTCCACTTGTATATGTCCTCCACACAATCTACTTTTTTTCCCTAAACTGATGTTCCTCTTTTCATTTACTCATTTGCCTCTACCTGCAAGGTCATGAAGTTCTCAGAATGGAAGAAGAATGTCAGAGAATGGAAATTAAAGATAAGAGACAAAAGCTGAGGTTAGGTGAAGACCTCTTTATTTCTAGTTGGGAGGGAAGGAACTGTTCAACCACAAAGGGTGTGTATTTATATGTTTGATAGGTTGGTGACGCATGACATCACTTTGCTTAACAACCTATTGTTTGAATTGTCTTGGGGCTGAAGTAACTTGTTGACATGGATTGCCTCAGGTGTTCTTTGTTCTGGACCTCCTTTGACTCACCTTCACAGGTGTGACCAATTTCTACCTTCAGACTCCCTGTATTCATTACCTATTCTTCATAGTTCAATTAGTTCTACTTGAAATGACATCATTTACAATATCAGACCACATGAGTATTATACAGCCTTCTAGCACCATGTATTTCTTGGAGAAATTACTTACATGATGGTACTACATGTAAATTATTAAATACTCTGTTTTTTTGTAAAGTGTGAATTAGTCATTTTATTTTTTTCTTTTTTTTCCAGTGTATTTGGTTTTTACAGGGTCTCACTACTCAGCTTGGACTTGCGTAGTGATTCTCCTGCTTTCAGCCTCTGCACTTCTGGGATCATAGACATTTGACACCATATCCAGACTCTGGCAGGCTCAGCCAGCTCTGGGGTCAGGATTGGTTCAGCATATGGTGGCAGACATCAAACTGCAGTCCTTGTGCCTGCCTAAGCTTGCCTAGGAAGCTGGTTTAGTCCAGTGAGCTGTCTCACTAGCCCCTGAACTTGTGTTTTTGACTATCTTTTTTCTTTTTTTTTAACTAAAGTAATACCTATACTATGGTATTCAAAAATATCATACAAAGCATATATAAACAAGATGTCAGCTGAAATATGTGTAGAGAATTATTCAGATTTATTAATTTATAGATTAACAATGAAACTCTGAAGTTGTTGAATTCATTTTGTATCATAAAACATAGGTTTCCAAGATTTGGCATATTTAGAAATTAGTTGAATAGTGAGCAAAAATGAAAAGTTTTCTAATTTAATATCACAATATATGCTAAGGAAATTCTAGAATGCTGTCCTAACCTGTATTTTTAGCAAGCCCTCAAGTTAATTTAAATGTACAGGTTTCATTGAATTTACTTTAAGAAATACTGACAATTGAATACTGCCCTCTCTGTAAGTAAAGAAGTGTTTTCTTTATTTCAATTTGGAATAGTTCAGGTTACCCATTGAAATGTTCTCAAGAAATGTAAATTGATTTTAATATCAGTCTGAGGAAACCATAATTGGAAAGTAAACATGTGTTGAAAACTATAATACCTTAAACAAAAATGTCTATCACTTTTTAACAAGAAAGGATTTGTGACTATTTTGATTTTGATTTATTTATCCTACCTTTTCCCATACCCGTTGTCACTAGTAATTGACAGCTAATTTCATATAAAGAAATAGAACTATGTCGTGTTCCAAGTCACAAAACATAAGCTACTTATTAAGGGTATATATAAATGCATTTTATCTTAGGATTTGAGTATTTTCTTAGTTCAACTGCCAAATTTGGACTCAGTGTGAGAAAGAAATTATGTTTGAACAAGATAAGTGTTTCAGTTGGGGATGAGTTAGCCCCTAATGTTCCAAAGTTGCAAAGTGTAAAGAAAGAAAATTCTTATTATTTGTTTGTTCTTCAGTATATATGCTTGTACACACTCATGAAACTAGAGACCTCTTGCGTTTCCTAGGGGAAATAGGACTACATGTCACTTCTAATAATAAGGCGGAAAGAGAGAAATCCATGCAATGTTTGTTTGGTCTCTGAAGGAAACACCCAAAAATCAACATGATAAGAATTTACTTGGTGATTCGCCATATGTTCCCATTTAACTCTCCATGTCTTTTCCTTTGCAGTGATTTTTTTATAACATACCTGAAAGTAGGAGATTAAGAATTAAATGACCAGAGCATAGATAATATATTAAAGAACCAATGCCATGCCTTCCATATGTTCTTGAAGAAATTGGTCTGAACAAAAGTCAAAACAAGTCAAATATACTATTTATTTATTTTGTGAGTTTTATTTTATTTTTTTATTTTTGTTTTATTGAAGTACAAATATCAGTGCGACAGTTTTAAGATACCTTGACAAGATGGATTTGATAAATTAATACATTGCAAACTGTTTTCATAATGTTTTGGTATCATTTTGTGAGTTTTAAAAAAAAACTCCTCAGTGTATACTCAGAGATAGGCTTTGCTTTTTGAGCATTGTCTTTTGATCTGGATTAGATTTTGCACTCCATATGTCTTATTAAACAGACCTGGATGTTAATGTTTTATATATTTTCTTCCCTCTAGCAAGGTATGCTTTCGTTACTCTTGTTTTTATGAGTTTGGCTAAAAACAAACAATTGCCACTTAAAAAGAATATTGATGACTTTTAGCAGAAGAATACTTGTCAAATAGGAAAATGATACTCGCTATAAAAAACGGGACCTAGAATATTTTTCTTCTTTACCATTTACTTGAAAATTTAAAGGATTATTTTCCTTAGAAATGCAAGATAACTAAGTTTTCTGGGACTTACAATGAATACATTTTCCTTCTCTATGTTTGTGTGTGTGTGTGTGTGTGTGTGTGTGTGTGTGTATGTGTGTGTATGCGTGCATGTTTGGTTGCTTTGTTGTATAATTATTCTTGGCACATATTTAACAAAAGTTTTTAATAGTTGAAAACACCAGATCCAGGCCTTAAAGTTTTTATTTTGTTTCTATTTAACATTATCTTCTGATGATTTTATTCGATAGCAATCATATTCCACAAAGCATATTTTGTCAAGTGTCATGCATGTTTGTCCACCATTCTCTTGTGTATAATTCATCTTTGATTTTTGATTATTTGTGCAGTATGTAAATATGATAGCTTGCCACAGTTCATGGATGTGAGTAGAAGGGAAGGTGATCTTTGGATGGAGTCTTCATTCCTGCAAGAAAATCTGAAATTAAGAGAGATCAGTAGTGGTGAACATACAGCACCCATATGCCAGTTTTCTTTGTTTCACTGATGTATCTAAATGTTTGGCCATCGCTGGTAGATGATTCCTGCACACACAGTGAGCTGTGTTAGTGTAGAAGAGCTCCAACCCTCTATGTGGGCTACTGGGGCTTTTATGCTTAGGAGAAAAGCTACTGCCTCTTTTGCCTGGAGAAGGCTGTCTGTCTTCCAAGGCAGTGTGCAGTGTCAAGAGCCTTGAAAGATAGTTGAGAATAAAACTGCAATTGATGTTTCACTCAGAATACACAAAAACTTTAAGATGCCTGAAAATAACTTCTTAACATTTATTTTCTTTATTTTCCTCCTCTGAAATACAGTGTGATTTAGTTTTAACAATTCTATAAAATTATAAGTTCTAAAGACAAGTTTTAAAAATTCAGAAAATGCTGAACTGAATGGTGTGAAAGCCTTGTATCAATACTATTTCCAAAGGGCAGGCAGATAGCCCAGCAGACTAAAGAACCTGCTCAGGCAAACACAGGGTCCAGGGTTTGATCCCTAGCATGCCTTGCAGACCCTGCCCCCAGGGCACCCTGAAACAGTGATTGAGACCAGGTGTGGTGGTGAGAACCTGTAATCCCAGCACTTGTGAGGCTAAAAATAGAAGGATAACTATGAGTCTGATCTACATAGTGAGAACCTGTATTTAGTATATTTTTAGTACAATTTTAATGTGCTAAATACATTAAAATTTGTTTCATGTTCTTACAAATAAAACAGCAATTTGTGAACATATGAAAGGGATAAAAATATAAAGTATGGCAAGATAAGGCATTATGAGAAAATTATAAGTTCTTTGAGGAAAAACTACCTGCTTACAAAATAATGGTCCTCTTTTTCAAATAAATCCACATTTCTAGAGTTGGTAATTAAGAAGTATATTAAAATTATTTTCCTGGAATTCAGACATTTGCAAACATTAGATTAGACTCACAAAATCTTCTTATATTATTTTTATGGCCCATATATGAATACATAAAATTAAACTCAGGTTTTGTGAGGGGGCTGGTGAGATAGCTCAGCATACTAAAGTGACTTTTAGGCAAGCTTAGGCAAGCACAGGGACCGTGGTTTGATCCCCAGCACCACATGCCAGTATCAGCCCCCATGCCCAGGCTCACTGAGCCAGCTACAGAGTCTGGCATCATGCCTGTAATCTCAGTGCTATGGAGGCAAAAAACAGGAGGACTCTATGAGGCTGACCTGCCTGGTGAGACCCTCCACAATATTTATTGCTGACCTTAGGCTTGGTCATTCATTTCAAAGGATTTCATCATAGTTTTATTTGGAAGATGTTGATGTGAATAAAGATAGCTTTTGGAGTTAGGAAAAAAATCTTGTTTGTGAGTCTAGTTCAAGATTTTAACTATGTTTTGTGTCATTTAAAACTCAGAATTTAGTATGTAATTTGGAGAAGGATTTGGGCCTTGTGTGCTCTGGAGAACAGCAAGAATAAACTCATTTCTTTAAAAGTAATTCTATTGAAAAATTTTATAGCCATATAATAAGAACTTAGCTAAGAACCACAAGTTATTTTCAAACTTTCCCTGTATTTGCCTGAATCCTTCATCCACAAAACTGCCTACGTGCAATTATCAATCTCAGACAGGGAAGCAACCTAATGCATAAAATAGGAAACATTCTGCTCTCAGTTTTAGTGTTTAATCATGAAGCATGTTATTAGCAGATACCCTAGAAAAGTACTGGAGCAAGAAGACATTGCTTTCATTTGGCTTGTATTTAACACATATTTACTACAAAACATATTCCCGACATGGTCACAGTATAAAGAAGTAGATGATGAGATATGGATTTCTTGGGAAGAAAAAGAGAAAAATAAACCCTTGAGTTTCTAGACCTTGCCCCTGCCTTGGGCACTTTATTCACAACATTTTAGTGAAATTTGAAAATATGGGATTTTTTTTTTGTTTTAATATCCATTAAGTAAAGATGCCTCTTTTTCAAACTCTTTCTATCATATTTCTGATGAATTCCATTATAGAGGCTAGAGGTAGTACGTATCCATCTGTCTCAAGTTAATGTGCCTCACTATCCTTCTGTATAGAATAAATTTCTTTCTCTTTGTCCTGGTGTGGAGGTAAATTCATAGATGCTTTTCTCAACCTGTATCAGCTACGTACATTTCTCCCTACAAAAGCAAGACATGGAGACTGAAGATGCATTTCACTGGATGTTTAATTTGTGACAGGCTCTGAGTTCAAGTTTCAGCATATTCTCTTGAAAGTATGCCAGAGCCGGGTGTGAAGGCACACGCCTGTAGTCCCAGGTACCCGGGAGGCTGAGGTGGGAGGATCGCTTCAGCTCGGGAACTCTGGGCTGCAGTGTGCTATGCCAGTCAGGTGTGCCCACTAAGTTCGGCATCAATATGGTAACCTCCCGGAAGCAGGGGACCACCAGCGTACCTAAGGGGGGGGGTGAACCGGCCCAGATCTGGGAGCGTGCCAGACACATATCCTGATATCACCGTATTTATGACATGTTGTGCATGTGGACAGTGGCAGGGACAAATGGTTACACAATGTTAGAATGCAGTTTTACTTTTTGGTGATCACTGACATGTTTTTAAAATTTTAAATACTTTTATGAACTTTAATTCACTATTTTATATTATTATACTTCAACCTATATTAGAATTTGCTACAGAACACATCAGTGATTCAGAAGGAATAATGCTTCCTAGGTCTTATAATACACTATTCACACCTAAAATTCTAGGAGAAACTCATACAACAAGTGAGAGATCCACAATGCAATTGGCAAGTGTGCTAAGATATTTGTGTCTAGGGCCATCCAGATGGCTCAGTGGGCTAAAGAACCTGCTTAGGCAGAGTATAGTGGCAGGGTTTGATCCCTGGTGCGCTGAGACAGTGGTACATGACTGTAATCTCAGCTCTTGGGAGGCTGAAAACAAGAGAATCACTCTGAGTTTGATATACGTAGTGAAACCCTGTAGACCTGTACTAAATACAAAGCAAAACAAAACAACAACTTGTGTCTAAAGGTAGACATACATTTTTTTCTGAGGAACCATGACTTGAGAGATCTGTACTCAGTATATATGGACAAGTTATCCTTAGCTGTCAGCCTGATTGACTTGAGAGGCCTAGGACACCCCAGAAGCATACACTTCTGGGTTTGCTGCATGTGAGGCATAGCATGACCTCGAAGACTATAACTATCCGCTTGCCTGTTGTGTGCTGGCATCCTTCCTCTCCTCTATGCTTTTCAGATGTGAGCAGTTGGCCAGGTTTCCTTTGCCATGCTTTTCGGCCATGCCACACTTAGAGGAAAACCACTGAAACCAAGCACCCAAATCATCCTTCCCCTCCTCTAAGGTATTTTGTCCCAGTGACACAAAATCTGATTAAAACATCCCCTGATTTGGTAACTAAGAATACTTGTGGAAAAGGGTAATTACTTGAAATAAGAAAGAATATGTCCACAAAGATTCTTGGGATAGTAGAAACATATTTTTTAATGAAACTTAAAATTTGAACCTGGCAAGACAGCTCAGGAAGCTAATTTCCTGCTTAGGCAAGTGCTGGTTCAGTCCCCAACACCATATGCCCCACTGGCCACACCACACGCACACTGAGCCAGCCATCTAGTCTGGGCTTGGTGGTGTACACCTGTAATCCCAGCACTGGGGAAGCTGAAAACAAGAGGATTACTATGAGTCCAAGCTGTGTAGTGAGAGCCTTTCATAATACATAATACATAAATAAATATTGAAAAAGAACACTCAATTTTTAAAGTTTTTCCCACTGTCTACTAGTTCGGTTTACTAAAACCTTGGCAAAAAAAGCACCAAGGTTGGGAAGGCCCTCTTGTTTACTGTGTGAAAACAAATATTATCTAGGATAAACTTTATATGTCCCTCCCTCTCACAATTTCATATTTCCATTTTTCCTTTCTTTTTGTTTTTCTTACCGCTTAGATTTCTAAATATGTATTTAGGACAGGGTCTATAGGATCTCACTACGTAGACGAGACTCCTATAGATCCTCCTTTTTTCAACCTCCTAAGTGCTGGGATTACAAGTGCATGCCATCGTGCCCAATCTCAGTCACTGCCTCAGTGAGTCTCGGGGTGGGGCCAGCACTGCAGACCAGGTAGTGAACCGGGGCACTGCTCCCTGCCTAAGCAGGCACTTTAGTCACTAAACTATCTGGCCAGCCCCTAGATAATGTTTTAAAAAATTAGTATTAATTGGAAAGAGATTGTTAATCAAATAGTTACTTCTTTCAAGCTGGTTTAGTAAGTTATAAATTGGTACTATTGCACATAGACAGCTCAGTCCTAGTTCATTATTATCTTTCAGTTGAAACCTGATTTCTAGTTGGTTATTGTCATTCATTGGCAAATTATTAAACTTGAACATTTAAAACTGTACCTGAATTGTATTTTCTTCCTAAGTTTCAAGATGTTTCAGGCTAATTATTGCATGCTGTGTATGTTTCTTCCAATGGCTAAAAGACTGTTGCATGTATACTATATGATATTGTGTATGTGAAATTAAAATAAGTTGATCCAAAAGGAGTTGAGAATAGAATTGAACTAGCATGGTGGTAGGTGTGGGAGACACACCTGGAGGTTGTTGCCAGCAGCATAAAGGCACAACAGGAAAAGATGCCAAGATGCAGTTAGGGATGCTGTTAGGAGAAGCTGTTGGAGCTGCTGGAAGCTGCTTGTTCTCTTGGGCTGTTCTGGTTGAAGACCTTGTCATGCAGGCTTTTCCAGTGAAACTTAGAGGCACTTTGGTCCTCATGTTAAGCATTGCTTCCTAGCTCTGGAGGAGAAGATGGTGCACTGTTCAGTCTCATAATGAAGCTGTCACATTGGCTTTCCTGTTGGGAACTTGGCTTTCCTCATCACTGGAGGAGCTGGGGACCTCACTGTTGCTAAGGATACTGTGGTACGGTTGGGGTAGCTCTGATGTTCACCTTGATCTTTGCTTCCTGTTTCCATTTCAGATTCCTCAGCCGACAAGCACAGATCTTTCATCCCACTGGCATAGACTTCCCTGCCCTCCACCACTGACCTTTGGGCCTTTCCAGCATAGATCCATGAAGCTCACCTGCATGAGACTTTGTTGTGGGTTCTAGGCCTCCAATTGGACTTGTGCAATGCATTGCTATGACATCTAGATTTTAGGTGGATTCACGTAGGATTTTAGAATCCATGCCCAATGATAGATGGTTGTATTTAGCGCGTGGACAGATTTCCTGCTGTTTGTACATGATTCTTGGGTGATTTTTTATAAAATAATATTATAAAATGTGTATTGGATTTTGTTGTTCATCTTGCAAAATCTCTAAACTGTGAAATGTTTGATCAATGAATATGAAATTATAGTTACACAAAAATAAGAATTTCTGATTAAACAGAAGATCAACCACAGATAAAAATGTCACTTTAAAGAATTAGAGTTTTAAGTTTTCATAAATGAATGATAAAATTTTAGTGGATAGATATGTTTAAACTGATTGAAATGCTATTCAATATATACTATTACATGGTACAAGATAGAAATTTATAATTTTTATGCATCTGTTGAAATAAATTTAAATTTCAAAAAATTCTTATGCATTTCTCACCAAAAAATTACGTGACAAGGCAAAGAATGTTTTTTTGGGTTTTATTGGTGCCTGTTCAATTCCTCATTAAGAGACAATGAACTTGTTCCCATAGCGGTTACAAACTCAGATACTGTGGACACAAATCAGCTTTTTGCTATAATGCTGCCCAAGGCTAAGTCCAAGACAGAGGCTGTCATCCTGCTGTTGGAGACCAGAGTATTTAGAGTGAATGTGAAGACACAGAGTACTGTGCCCCAGTCCTGGCCAGCAGTGTAGGGCGTGAAGAACAGATGAGTTCCCATAGCTTGGTGTGGTAGGGGGAACCAGGCCGAACATAGCCGCCTCGCCTGTGTTTGATTCCTTTTCTACCAGAGACTATAGCAGGGATTAAAAATACAACAATTGTTCATTGTTATTATGTATTTTTCTGTCTGTATTTTAGGGAAGGGTCTACAGGATGTTTATGTCTCACTACTAGATCAGACTCCTAGTGATCCAGCATCTATTACTCTTTAGAAAGCCCTGGGCTGGCCTTTCCTTGCATGGCCTTGCTCAGCAGTTCGTTGTCAGGGCCTTGCTTCCCCCATAATCTCCTGGCCTCTGCAGATGCCTTCAGGTTCAGCCTCATGTGGTGGGATCCCCATCCCAAGCCCTGCTTCTTGAAAATGAACCTAAAGCACAGAGCCCATTTTTGTCAAAGTAACTGAACAATATCCATAGTCATTGATTATTTTTTCTAACCTTGTTTTATCAAATTTGTTATGCTGAACCTGGAGCATAACAGCATGTTCTGGCACTGTGTCCTTGGACTGAATATTCATACTGGGTTAGCAACTCAACTGTAAGAATTCATAACCATAAACTTTCTCCTAGCTCTGTTTTTTTCCTCCTTTAAATCTATCTAAGTTTGAACAAATAGGGAAGTTCTACTGATGAATTTTTGAAAATAGATATGCTATAATTGTTATTTTCATTCATTCATTCTTATTTTTTTTATACAAGAGATCAAACGCAGTACTTTGTGCAGACACTTAAGCCTCTGAGTTCTCTCCTCAGACCCTTAGAACCCCAAATTTAATTATGTTGCTATTAATGGAGATATGAACTGTAACTACAGATATGAACTATATGTACTCGATGCAAACTATACCTTTTAGAAGTCACTAGCAAAATATATATAAAGTAATAAAAATGGAAAATGATATCTATCTAAATCAGATTAATCTACCTGCATTTTCAGTAATACATACATTGGGTCCAGTTAACAAATTCTTATATTTTGTCCTTTTAATATTCAAATATCTACATTTTTATAATTTTTTCTTCCTATTTCCTGGTAGATATTGAGTGCGTACTAATCAATTAATAGATGAAAGGTCATACTTATTTTAAAGATATTAGCATGGAGGAATTCTTCCAGTTTATCTTATCAGGTAGTTACTTCAAAAAAAGCAGAAGAAATATTTTTGATGTATTAATAAGAAATCTCAGTTTGAAAAAATATAAACCTTAGTGAAGCATGGACAGGGGCAGAGTACTTAGTATGTAATTACCTTCTTGTCCAGTAATACATACGCTCTGGCTTTTACTTCTAAAAAACAATAGGAAAGGAACACACACCAAAAGCACAAGCACGATTTGTATGGTCATGTATTCATATACATTATGGATGGAGACACAATGTTGCAAAATAAAATATTTTATGTTTACATAAAAAGGAAGTTATGTTATTAAACTTAATTCCGCTGTCCCTTATCAGCAAAGTGTTTTGAAGACATATGGACATTAATAGAATGTTACTATGGAAATGACTTATTGTTCAAAGGATTATTTTGAGGGAGCTTAAATTCTGTTACACATTAATGATTTATTACCTATATGAGCTGATCTATTATTGGTTCATTAGAACACATCAAAGTTTCATTTAACAGGAACGAAGATGCTGGTAAGAATTAGAACCTATGTGTACATTAAAGACGCCGTCAGTAGGGGAGAAGTTGTGCCTGCCTCTACTACAGTGAAGTTCTGTTTTTCTAAAGGAATCTACGGATGAGTTATTCATTAATTATAAATATTTCTTTTTGCATTTGAATAAAACTGATAATAAAGATTACAGCATTTAAGAAAACAAAATGTATTTGATGTTTTATCATCTTTTAAGTTTTACCACTTTACTCACTAGAGGAATTAAAAGAAGTTGCTTTTTTGTTTTGTTTTGGTCTAAACTCAACTATACCCTCTGTAATTTCATACTGTATAGTTTAGTTCTAACTGTAGCTTTTAAAAATATGAGTATATTGGTTAATTTTGTGCACTTCAGTCTTCAGAACTGCAAAGTAGGATACAGAATGCTGACCTCATAGTTACTGGTATGATTACCTGTGTTAGCCTTGACAGACTGTCATGCAATGGATCCCTGCCAAGTTACATAGCACATGTATTTTCATTTGTATTTGTTACTATTATCTCTCATTATGAACAGCCCAGGTAGCATTTATCTTGTTGCTGTCATTGTGTCTTTTAAGTGTCAACACTAGCGTATATTTCATATTTACATATTCTTGTCTTTCTGGGTGGTAATACTTCTTGTTCTGACAAATTTCAGATAAAACAATATTTTCCTTTTGCATCTTAGAATACAAGTATATACTAGTGCAGCAAATTATCAAAATGTATCTTAAGAATTAAAATTGATACCCTCATGCCTTAAAATTATTAGAGGGTGAAAGTGATTTGTAAAAGTTAAGTTGTCTGACACAGATTTATGTCATTATACTTTTGTCTGTGTTCGAAATAGCACTCTAATGATAATTTTAGAAAGGGAGATTTTTAAATAAATTTACATAACACTTTAATGATTTTTAAATTATCACATTAAATATTCAGGGGTAGATTAATCTTTATCAAATATGAATAATTTTCTCTCTTTGTATATGCTATGGAACCAGAACTGACAGACACTAAGGCTTTCTGACTTATATCCTAGGAGGGTGAGAATAAAGACAATAAAAAATAATAACAATTTCTAATACTGATATATGCTATAAAATAACAGAAAATGGACAATATAATAAGGAGTAATGTGGGCAAGTAAAATATGGAAAAGTTGCTTTAGCCAAAGTAATCAAAGAAAGCCCTCCCTGGAAACACGGAGGAATCCGATTTTGTGACAATCCAGGAAAAAGACATCCAAAATAGAGCAGTAACAGAGAAGTGTTTAATAAACCTGATCAAGACCAGTGAAAATGAATTTAATGTATAAGTAGGAAAAGAAATGAAATCAGAAAGGTAAGCATCACTGAAAACATGGAGTAGCTTGTGGTACACGACCAAGGTAATATATTTGTTTTGGTTTATAATGGGAAACCGCTGGAGAATTGGAAGAACAGAAATGTGCTGAATTATTTATCCTCTCCGTAGCTTGAAATGGCAGAATATCAGAAATCCTGTGAGAGCCCACCTTATTACAGTCCCACCTGTCAAATTCTGATCCATTATAATTGTAATGGGCACTAATCATATTTTGAAAGCTTTGTACACTCAGTAGTTATCTTGTACATCACTGGGTTTTTATACCATTGTCAACATTTGGACTCAGATGTATAGGTGCAGGGAATAAACTGTAGGAGACAATCGCCATACACATCTCTAATCAGCCACTGTTCTTAATTAACTCAGCAACTATTCACACAGGTACCTTCAAGTTGCTTCTCTCTTAGGTTCCAGAGCCCCAGGGTAGGCCTATTGCATTTATTGAGTAGTAAATTAACACTTCAGTGCTTCAAGCAACAACATGTATTTTAATTCTGTTACAATTTCATTCTATTGGGCCTCCCTGATGCAACCCTCTGACAATGGAACAAACAGGCGAAATGAATGCTAAGACAGTTTTGTCAGATTGGCAAAATGGTGTTAGTTTTTCTTCCTGCGTGGTAGAAATAGTAACTTTCTGGAAAATACAAAATTTTTAAAAAGTGAATAGTGGAAATTGTACAAAAACTTAATACTAGAACTCCCTTTGGAGGCAATTCTGGATTATCTTTCATAACAAAAGCCATTGCTGCTTCAATGTTCTAATTCCCTTCGAGTTGCTTTCAGTACGGTTGCTGAGGGTCATCAAGTGTAGTAGAAAGCAATTTTTTAAAGGAAAGTGTTTGATGAGCTTTAAATGGATAACAATAACCATACTTCCACAGATATGACCTAGAGGAAGAAATTGCCATTTTAGAAGAGAGCATTCTTAATATGAGTGACATCCACGGAGTAACATAAAAAGTAATCAAGATCATTGGCAAAACATCTGGTTTGAACTTATGGAGCCCAGGGTAAAGAAATTTGATGAAAAGCAACCTTCTAATAGGACATTCAAATATACCAGACACAATAATAAAGGATTAATTGACATAAGACACATTTAAACTTTACAAACGAATAGTGAAACCTCTAATTAAGAGAAGATCAGGCTGGCAAGGTAGCTCAGCCATCTGAAGTGTCTGCTTGGGCAAGCTTAGGCAGGGGCAGGGGACCACAGTTTGATACCTGGCACCACATGCTGCACCAGTCTCCCACCCTCAGCGTGGGCTGAGCCGGCCAAAAAGTAATAATAACAAAAATAAACGAAGGTAACTAATAGTCTAAAATTATCATGAAGAGAATTTTACTGAAGTAGAAAATAAAGCAAAAACCCAGGCATAATGGCACATGCCTGTAATCCTAGCACTGGGGAGCCTGAGGCAAGAGTATTGCCACGAGTTCTACTTTAACCTAAACTGCATAGCAAATCCTGTCCAAAAAAGATGATAGATAGTTAGATAGATAGATAGATAGATAGATAGATAGATAGATAGATAGATAGATAGATAGATAGATAGATAGATAAATGCAGTGATGAATAATTCTTTTGGTTGTGCTATGTGAAGTGGTAGGTAGGCTCTTACCTAACTGATCATGTTTCAATAGCTTGGGGCATAAATATCTAAAATGTGAAAGCCGAAAGAGCAGAGGTTTACAGTATTTGCCTTATGGTTTTGGAGGACTCAGTCCACAGGAAATTGGCAGCAAGACAGATGTGGTATAGTGCAGCAAAGCTACTTAATCCACAGCAACCTGTGAAGAGATAGTAGGGACCCAGGGATAAGAACAGCTTTCAGTTCCAGCCTCAGGGATGCACTCCCACTAAAAAGACATCACTCTAGAACATCTAAGCCTTGGACAGGACATTGTAGATTGAAGTAAAACATTGCATCTAATGTCCCCTCAAAGGCTGATTGCCATCTCATTTTGCTGTATGCATTTGGTCTAAGACCTTCCAAAATCTTATTTCAGCATTGTTGAAAATTTTAAGAGCAGAAGACCTCTGAAGCTCAAGACGAAACCTTTACAGTCAGCTCTCAAAAAAATTAAAAAACTTTAAATTCCAACATATAAAGGTCAGGGTAAACCTTCCCACTGCCAAAGGGTGAATAGGGGGTTGAAAGGAGTCTCTTGCCAAAAGACAACTGCAGGTCATCAAGGCAAACATTAAATCCTGAAGCTCCATGGGCAACACTCAGGGTGGGAGGTTGCGGTAGAATGTGAACGTCAAAGGCTTGGCCCTTTTTGGTTGCAGCCTTCTGAAGACTCTATTGATCTTTCCCTTTGGTTGTCTGTCCTTACCTGTTTCCTTGGCAGGTACACCACAAGCCTGGAATCTCTCCAGTTTACTGAAGTCTTTACTGTAACTTTATCCTCATTAATGTATGGGACTCTGAATGAGCAGAGCCACCTGAGGTTTCCTTTTTAAGGGATTTCATTGTTTTATTTGCCAGAGATGGGTGATATCTGACCATTTCCTGAAACACTCTCAAGACATTTTGCATCTTATTTTTTTCATTATTTAATTAAATAATATTGTTGACATTTTTTGCAGCAGAAGTTGAACTCAGGAATAGATAATATATGAGTATGCGTGTGTGTGTCTGTGTGTGTGTGTGTGTCTGTGTGAGTGTGTGTGTATTGCTTTTTGTTCTGAAGCAAAGTACTTGGCTTCTGCGCCATACAATCTTTACAGCAGCCATGCTCCACTTGGCCACGCTTTCACACTTCCTTCTGGCCAGCCTGCACCACTTTCAGCTCTTTGGCTCTGTTTAATTTTTTTTCATGAGTCTCACTGTAGATCTGGGTACAAGCAGACAACGCCCCTCCCAGAGCCTGAACTATGGGCTGCCTTGATCTTTCTTTTGACAGATGAATTAGTTTGTCACCCTTACGTTTGCCTCACACAAATTTTAGACATGGGCAAAACATAAACAAATTCCTTCCAGCATCAAACATACATGGCCTCCATTCCAGTGTAAAATGGAGTCCTCTCTCTCATAGAAAGCCTTCCAAGCTTTCATTGTTTGTATTCCTATCAAAATACTGGGCATTTGAAGTTTGACTAGAATCACACATCAAGCTCAACTTACAGCTTTGTAGGGCTTCTCTAGAACACCTCTGCAAGCATTGCTGAAATCATCTTGTAAACCCGTTGGCGCAGGGCCAGTCAGTCTCCCACACCAGTGGTGTCAGCATCCATTTTGTCACTTTCCTACCATTGAGGAAAATTTTCTTTCTCTATAATTTAGATGTTTCTTTTGGTTCATGGTTTTAGAGGGCTCATTCCAAAGAAAGGAACAGTATGGTAGAGGAGCGTGAGAAAAATAAACTTCCTCAACTGCTGGTAGCTAGAAAACTGATAGACAGTGCAAAAACCAGGACAAGATTACACACTTTCAGGTTGTTTCTCTAGTGGCCTAACTTCTCCTACAAGTTCTATTCTGAGCACATGAGACTTTTGATAAATATTTTACATATAAACCAGAACACTGGTTCATTCTTCAGTTATCCATATTGCTTTACTTTGATATCAACTTACCTGATAATAACTAAAAAGAAATAATTGAATTATTAAATGTATTCTAAGGTTGTCATTCAAATTTAGTTACATTGTTTCACCTCAAGGTTTCAATGGTTATGCCATAAAAATTATACACTATCCATATCTTCATAGTTAACTGAATTATGTTACATATGACATTAAATTGAAAATCCATACTCTTTCTGATATTTAGAATCAAGAAAAATATCTTGTTTCTACAAACCATGCTAAATTATACATCTTAAACTGTCTTCTTTATTCAGAATCATGATAACTGGCTAAATCAAGCTATAACTCAGTACACATATGCATCTGAATGTTAATTACAGATATAATTGGAAATAGTTGCTTTCAGGAATATATTTGTTAATCTTAAAATAACCATTTTTATTAGATTCATACTTTTATTTGCACAGCCAGGGTACTGGAGAACTCTGCGTCACTTTATTTGGGTCAGTTTCTTGCATACAAGTAAAACTCAGATTGATAAATTAATTAGCTTTCCTAAAGATGGAATCACTGTGGACTACTTCTATATTTGTTTCAGTAGAAGTAAAGAATCTGTGCAAACGACTGTGCAAAATAGTGTTATGACAGCAGGAAATCTTAACACTGAGTGCACCTTGTTCATTTTGTCAATACAATATACTCGGAAGGATTTTAAGGAACCGAAAGTTTGTACATGAGAGGTTTATTGCTTCCTACTTACCACTTCCCAGTCATGGCCCATGGTGTCCCATGGGCTACTTGTACTTAAAACATGAACACATAACTTTGCACAAAGCACATGTAAGAGAATTTATATTGAAGAATATACTCGTGCTACAAGTTGGGAACCATACCTTGACTTAAATATTTGTAATGCAAAAATAAATGAAAGTGAACATGAATACACATTGTGTGTGTTTTCTATAATATCAGTATTCATTGTTGATAGTTTTTCTCATCCACATTTGTAGGATTTCACATTTACATAGTGATAATGAGGATTTTACATTAAGTGTATTCTATAGTTGTGTATAGCACTTTCATTTTCAAATGGCAAACAAGAAAAATGTTGAATGTGCCTTGACACTGTAATGTTAAATGAAATAAATCAGATTCAGATGCTACTTTCATATGATATATTAAAAGTGTGAATAATGGAAAGATTTAAGGGACAGATATAGAATAGAGAGACATTTGGTAAATGGAAAGGGAATCTCATGCTCTAGAGACTAAAAGGGATGAGAAACAAAGATAATTAAGATATATTTTGATTAATCTACCTTCCACAATGGACGCAATTAATATGTATTAGGAACAGGAACTAGTTATCTTTAAATAATTAATAATATTGCTCTAGCAATGTCCAAATCATGAAATAAAATTAATGATTTAATATACCGATTGTATTTGTGTCAGCACATATCAATTTAATTTGTGACTTCACGTCTAAAATGAAAACTATTAATGTGCACTACAGCATACAGACATACATACACTTTATGTTAGAGAAACTTAAGCAGCACAGTAATACATCATATACACACACTGTTTGTATGTATATAAACAGATCAATAGGTTTGATCAAGTTATAGGGAGAATCTGTTAATCTGAGCAATAGTCCAACTGGGAGTAGTGGCACACTTTATAATCTCAGCACTTGGGAGGCTGCTGCAGGGGGATTGCCATAAGTTCAGAGCAGCCCGGACCATAATAGAGAGTTAACAGCCAGCCAGAACCACATAACCAAACCTTGTCTTAAACAATAAACACCAAACAAACAAGCAAAAAGAAAAACCATATAAAAATAAGATAAAGAATAGTGCTTTGTATTGCTCAGGCTGATTATGTATTTTAGCATATACCTTTTGAGGATATGTAGGGTATTTCACAGTTTTGTATAATCTGAGGTACATTTTTGGAATCTATATCTCAATTTTTCTAATGGGGTAAGCTATGCATAGCAGGCTAGAGTGATCAACCTGAGCACAGTTTAAAATTTTATGTAGCATGGAATGTTGGACTCCTTGAATGGGTGCACTTAATACATTCAGTACAACTAAACAGTGACTAAGAGGCACAGACTAAAAAATCACTACGACAACTTGAAAAATAAGCAGAACTTTAAAAATAATTGGATAGCATAAAAATTGAAAATACACAGAAATATATATGAATAGGTTTGATCAAGTTATAGGGAGAATCTGTTAATCTGAGCAACTACATTTAAGATAGCAGTGTGCAACCTAACAGTAACTGTTGAATACCTACCATCTTGTGTTTATTTTGTATCTTGAAATTGTGCATTGCTTCTAATATTTCATCTATTATTTTTTAATGTTCACTTCAAAATAAAGAAATTATAGGGAAAATTCAAGTGCTTTAGGAAACTGAAATATGTGGCTAATTCTTAGAAAATATTTCCTATTCCAATACTAATAAATAATCATATGTTATCTATATGTTACTAAGAACAGTTTTATCAAGATGAAAAAGCATTTTGTTCATATTTGTTACATAAATGCAAAAAGCTAAGAAATGATTCATCTTTGTACTAATTCTAGTTTATGTTCCCTTATTTAATTTTGGAAATCTTATTTGACTATATAAATTATGTTTTGGTTATTTTGTTCTGGTTAGCTTTGAATTAAAAGACAAATTCACTTGTCAATCATTTACCACTTGTCTTGGTTAATGTTTTGTAAATACTTACTTTTAATATCATGTGGTACTTCCAAACTAATAAATGAGGAAAAACTTTGTAGTTATTTATTAAAATATAAAATATAAGTCCAGGCATAGTGGTACACACCTGTAATCCCAGCACAAGGGAGGCAGAAATCAAGAGGATCACTACTAGTCTGAGCTGTGTAGTGAGACGCTGCACATACCAAAAAAAAAAAAAAAATACAAAATACAAAATATGATGAAATAACTATACTAGTTATACTGAATAGTTATACTGAATAGTCAACTTCTTACACCATGCTGTACTGAACTAGTGTGATTCTGGATAGAAAAGGCCCACATGAAAATTGTTGCCAGCAGCATGAATGCAGAACAGGAGAAGCTGTTGGAACACTGTCAGAGAAGCTGTTTGGAAAAGCTGTTGGAGCTCATGGAAGCTGCTAGGTCTCTTGGGCTGTTCTGCTGGAGGACCTTGTCGTACTGGCTCTGCCTCTCCCTCTCATGCTCGGCTGTTCTTCTCTGAGGAAGAGCTTGGAATCTGGTTATCACTGAGATGGCTACAGTTCACTTTGGAGGAGCTTTGGTCCTCATCTTGAGCATCACTGTGGTCTTCATCTTGGGCATTGCTTCCTATCTCCAGAGGGGAACGTGGTGTACTGCTCAGCCTCATGGAGAAGCTTTTCACGTTGGCTTTCTTGATGGCAACTCAGCTTTCTTCATCACTGGAGGAATCTGGTACCTCACTGTTGCTGAGGATGGCTGTGGTATTTTGGGGGGATTTCTGGCTCTTACTTGTGCATTACTTCCTGATTCTAGTTCAGATCCTTCAGGCTGCTAGCACAGTTTCTCCATCCCATTGGTGTGAAGGACCACCTGAGCAGCTCTCTTTGAAAGGCCATGTTGGTTGCTAATTGTGGAATAAACATACATCCCAGCCATCTCTGTACATAACAATATGAGGAAATAGGGTCAGGCTCAGTCAAAATGGAGACAGTTGCTTTTTTTTCAAGGAGAGCTACTCAGGTGGTCCTCCATACATTGGTACGGACTTTCTAGCTTCCACCACTGACCTTTGGGTCCTTCCAAGCAGCACAGATCCATGAAGCAGGACTGCATGAGACAGTGTCACATTGTCGTGGGCTTTAAGCCTCCAGCTGGACTTGTGAGAGGCGTTGTTCTGGACTCCATATTTTCAGCAGGACTCATGCAGGATATTAGGATCCAGGTGCTCAACAGTATTCTTGGTATTTAGTATACGGACAGATTTTCTGAACTCCGTGTGTATGATTCATTTTGGGTAATTCAAAATAATATTATAAAATGTGTACTGCATTGTATTATTCCCCTTGCAAAAATCTCAAGCCACAACACTAGTTAAGTATTCACACTTATGAAAACAGTATATAGGCACAGTACACATGAACTCAGTACAGAAAATGCAGAATCAATTTTTTTTTTCTTGCTTGGGCTGAGGAAATGTGTGAACCAAATATAGCTAAATACATAGTCCAAAAACTGTAAAAAGATTATGCTTAAACCTGTAAACAATAAATAGGAAAGAGAGAAATTAGACCAGTTATCTATTTTATTTTTTTCCTGTTTATTTGTATGGCAGGCTGTATTGTCAATACCTATTAAAATGTTTGAAATTATTTTTGATCAAATTGCAAGAATCATTTTTAAATTACTGATACTTTCAGGTAAGTTTTAGGAAGCAATCATAATTTTTTTTTCATAAAATTGATGTGTGTGTTCTTAATGGGCAACAAGAACCAAAGTTAAAGGATCATTTAGTACCCTAATTATGTCATAATTGTTAAAAGGCAAAATTTCCATTAGTGAAAATATATATCAGACATATTGACAGCACCAAGGTTTTTAGGCTGTCAAGGTAAAAATGTTCACATGAATTTGTAATAGTGATTGATAACACAAACACATAAAAAAGAATTTATATTCTTTTGCATGGAATTTTACCTTTTGTAATATGAATGATTTAATATTATGCATACTTAGGGCATATGAATTTTCCAGATGAAAACTTTTTAAAATGGTAAACATAATATATTCTAGTGTTTTAAAGCAGTAACTAAATAATTGGGTATGAGTAATTTGAAAACTCAAGGAATATTGTGTCAGTCAATATTTATTAGAGAAACAGATACAGGATATATAAATATGTAAAAATGTACAAGATTGGCATCTATCACCCACCCAGAGAGGTGGGTGCCAAAGAGTGCAGAAGGTCTGGCTGCATCCTGGAGAATCAAAGGATGGAGGCCAAGGTCAGTAGAGGTTTCTGGGGCTCCACTAGAAAGACAAAGGATCTACATTGGAAGCTAAAGAGTGTGTTGGTACCCATGAGATAACATGCAAGGTGGGAATGAAGACTAGAGCTCCTCTGAAGCAAAGGAAGCAGATCCACCCTCCACTCATATATATATATATATATATATATAATTATACAATGAGCTATCTCCCCAGACCCAATTGCCATAGTACCTTCATGCCACATCTTTTATCCATGAGGCATAGGTTTCAAGATTCCCAATGGAAATCTTTAGGGATGGATAACATGGTATCTTGTATGTACCATATTTGTTTCCTGTACATGTATAGCTATGAAAATATTGAAGTTCCAATTTAGATTATATATATATATTTTCCAAGGGACAAGCTGCCCCAGGCAGGGTCTCTGAGCCAGTAAAGATGCTCTTCTCCTACTCAATTTGACACAATCAACCATCTCAAAACTATATCTACTTCTTTTTAAACATAAATTAAGATCAATTCGTATACCATTAAACTCTGGACTGTAGAGTAAAATATTCAATATCTAAATTTTTTAATCTGCTCTAGTGTATCATATGGAATTATTAAAGGCTTTCAGGGATAAACATATCCTGTGATAAATGCCAAGTACACAGAAGTGCATGACAAAGTCACAGAGCACAGATTGCCATACTCTAATTCATAACTGTGAATTATGAGCACTAAATGACTGGCCAGTAAGAATAGAAGCTAAATGGATTATGAGTCTGAGACTAAAGTTTAACTCATCAATCACTAAGTTACAAAGAGAACACATAGTCCTCATTAGGTAATTCACATAATACTTCCTCAAAATATGAAACCATTAACTTTGTAAAAAAATTATATTGTTAGCGCTTGCCTGGCAAGCGCAAGGTCCTGAGTTCAATCCCCAGTTCCGCAAAGAACAAAAAAAAAAAAAAAAAAAAAAAAAAAAAAAAAAAAAAAAAAAAAAAAAAAAAAAAAAAAAAAAAAAAAAAAAAAAAAAAAAAAAAAAAAAAAAAAAAAAAAAAAAAAAAATTATATTGTTTACTTCATTTATTTTGGTACAGGGTCTCACTATACAGCTCAATCTTATAGTGATCCTTCTCTTTTAGCCTCCCCAGTGCTGGGATTACTGGTTTGCCTCACCATGCCCAGTTTTGGAGCCAGCTAGACAGGCAGGCACATAGTATCAGGGATTGAACCTGGGTCCTTGAGCTTGTCAAGCAAGCACTTGGGCTAGTGAGCTATTTCTCCAGATCCAATTGTTATAGTACCTTCATGCACATCTTTTATCTGTGAGGCATAGGTTCCAAGATTCCCAGTGGAAATCTTTAAGGATGGATAACATGGTATCTTGTATGTACCATCTATTTCCCTATATATGCATAACGGTGAAAATATTAAAGTTATAATTTAGAAACAGCAGAGATTACCAAGAACAATAATTTGTCTTGGTTAGTTTTCTCTCATTCCTGGGACAAAATACCATACCACATGCCCACAATTAAGGAAGAAAAGGTTTACTTAGCTTAAAGTCTGTGGAGGTCTCAGTCCGTGATCAGCTGGCTCCGAGGCAGAGTGGGGCATGAAGGAGAGCAGTAGTTCATAGTGCCAGAAAATAGCAGAACAGCAACAGCAAAGAGGGAGGAGCAGTGGCGATGGCAGCAGAAGCAGGGAACAGACCTCTGTCCCTTCCCTGTATCACATTCGGTCTGTGTGCCCCTGGGCTGGGGTACCACTCACACCCATAATAACAGCTGAATTCACACCCATAAGCACAACTCTGGATCATGAATTAATCACAGCCCCTAAAAGCTCATGCCATGACTGCATAAGGCTTGGAGGGGACCGACTCAACACAAACCATAACAGGGTGGATAGTATAGTATACTGTATGTCCTATCTTTTTTCCTATACATTTATAACTGTGAGAATATTTAAGTTATAATTTAGAGTGAGAGATTAATAAGAATAATTCAATAAACATATTATAACAACATAGTGTAATAAATTTATGTGAACATATTCTCTGTCTCAAAATATCTTATTGTAGTTTGATCTTATCAATTAAAGGAATCTCATTCTAGCTTCTCTTTGGCAAACTTAACCTGGAAGTGTTATGACAATTGTCTGTTTTATTGAGTAAACCAAGAGTCACACACGCAGTTCAACTCCACGGCAGTTGATCTGATAACCTACATCCGCTAAGAGACTTGACACTAGTGCAAACAGCTAGAATACACTGGACAAAGTGAGAATCCATAGCTGCAGAAAGATGGAGAAACAGGGAGGTATCACTGTGCTCCTGAAAAAGGGCACATTTTAAAACATACACACTGCTCATTCCTGGGTTTTTTCACTTATATTTTTAGAACATGGCTAGATATAGGTAATTACAATCTTGGAAGGTGAAATTGCAAATAAAGAGGAACAACTGTCCGATTATTACCATGTTAATGAACATAAACTGCCATGTTAACAAACCATCTTTTTCTCTCTGCTCTTTGCCTCCTCCACAAATGCTTTCTGTCTGCCATGTGCCACTCTACCTTGGATGCAGCTGAGCATGAACTAAAACTTTCCCTAACTGTGAGCTAAATAAACCTTTCCTGCCTTCATTTTGGGTGTCAGGTATTCTTTTCTAGCAATGATAGAAGAGTAACCGAGATAGGTACCAATCTGAAATTTTTTTTTTCTTTCTTTCTTTCTTTTTGTATCAGGCCATGTTTACAGGACATGATGATTACATTCATGGGGGATAGTTTCTGCCTGCACACAACATTGTTATTTCCATTTCCACTTCTCTCCCTCTCTCTTCTCTTTCTCCCCTTCAGTTTTGTGAAAAAGTCTATCTCTGGTAAAGAATATCACTTTAATCTCTGTAGTGTGAGAAAGTTAGATGTAAATGTGTGAGTAAAAACAAAGATAAAAATTTATTCTGTGCATCAGTGCTTATAGTTTATTATTAAAATGAAAACAGTTATAATTAAGATGTTTTTCTCTGCCTTGTGCACATTATTTTGTCTAAAGCAAGAAGTGTTTAAAACATTTTATTCTCAGTGATGTCAACGGTGTGCAAAGAAAACATGTTTAAATTTTTGCTATAATTCTTTGATGTAGAATATAAACCTTTGAATAATGCTGACAGATTGTACATAAACATATTATCATTAAGCTAAATAGGTTTACTAAATTCTGTCATATGACAGGGCCATGATTATTTAACTAAACAGTGTATAATTTTGTACAGAAAAGTAAGGAAAGCATTTTTCTCATGTGTATGTTGTATATAGATAATTCAGTTTGCTATTATTGCATAATGTAGATTATCTTAACATAAAATTCTTATGCTTTTACCAATTATTGTGTGAATTTGGAGACAATAGTAATTCCTATAGAAGAGAATGCTCAGTATGGTGGCACATGTGGCCCACATGTGGTGGTGCACGTCTCCAATCCCAGGGCTCCAGAGAAGGAAGGAAGTAAATTACTGTAAATTCCAGGCCAGCCTGAGCTGAAACAGGGAAACCCTGTTTCAAAAAAATATTCAGTTGATAAATCAGATATATTCATAGTTTGCCTTTCCAATTTCCTCAGCTTTCTCATCTATAAAATCAAAATAGCAATTGTTCTTTCCTTATTTACTTTTGTAAAATTTAAATATGATAATGAATTGAAGTAACATAAATATGCATGGAGCTTTTGAGGGTATTTCATGGTTGTCCAATATCACCTCAAGAATCATAGAATTATGTTTTGAATTATATGGAGATCAAGATTTTAATAGTTATATTAATAAAAATATTGATGCCTGAAAAAGGATAATTAGAATAAACATTAAGGTTAAATTCTTCTTATTCATTAGCTTTTCCTTCTTTATTCATAAATCTCATTGTGTAAATTCAACCAAGTAGAGTCACATATAATTTCAATACATATTATTCAATTTTATTAATTTTAACTAGCATATATTTTAGATATGGTAATTTTTGTCAATAAACTTTTAAGAAATATAAGGATGTCCCGGGCAATTGTCACTCACATTTAAACAATAAAAAAATTGTTGAGAAAATTAAAAAATCATGATTTTGTAAACCTCAATATAGAAATGACTATACACACATGTGAAGACGAAATTCCATCATTGCTCATAGTCTATATACAAGAGAACAAAATCAGGACTCCTCTAAGACCTGGTAGAACTTCACAGGCAAATGAATCCATTGGAAATCAAGTAAGGAGTCAAGAGTAAGATTTAAACATTTATCAGTGGCCTGCGAGCCACACCAGAAGATTAAGTTCAGAGGAGGCACACCCCAGCTGTGCTCACACATGGTCCTTACCGGCTGGTCTGCACACATGCCTAGCAACGAAGGAAGAAGAAACACTAAGTGAAATCTACTAATTGTATTCTAAAGTTTCCGTTCTGAAAAACCTCCATCACGATTTTAAAAGCAAAGAGAACCACAGATTCCGTACGTGATACTGAGAGGACAGCATGACAGCCTCTATGTAGCATGGGGTCTGGTTGAATGACAGCTAGGAAATGGCAGCATCATGGGAGGAGAAAAGATACCCAGAAAGAGAGCAGAACAAAGGTCCCTACAGAAAGAAAGATAAACTGGCAGCTAAACTGTGAGAAGCATGGGTTTTTCCATTTTATTTGTTAAAATATTAAAATTATACTACTGTATATGAAGCAGGCTGGCAAAAATGTGGATGTATAGACTGACAGCACCAAATGCCAGTGTGAGCATGAAGCACCTGGAACACTCTGGCAGTTCTTGGAGTATGCAAATTAAGTTAAACACATACGTATGTACGACTAAGAAATTATAAGACTAAATATTTACTATGATCAAAATGAATCAAATATATGCTTACATAAAGATTTATACATCAATCTTAATAGCAACCTTACTCATAATAGTGAACTCTGTAAAGGAAACAGGTTTATGGAAAAGAAATTAAAACACTGTGCTATCTTCATACAATAAAATATTAAATAATAGAATAAAAAATGAATAAGGTGAATCTCAGAAACATTGTTCTGAGTGAAATGAACTAGATACAAAAGATTAAAATTTATTTATTTTAAATCAACCATAAGAAAAATTAAAAGCAATCTACAGCATTAGAAATATAAAATAGTTTAAGAACAGAGATGAACATACACTGATTTAATAACCAATATTAGTAAGTACATGAAGGAATATGGGGATTAATGAGAATTTCAGTGAGATTTATGTAGCTATATTTAATTGCCAAACTTTCAACTGAACGTCTTGTTTCCATATGATTTTTCTTTAAGGAGAAAATAATAATAATAATAATACATTTTCCATTTTGAAATGTAATTCCTGTAGTGCTTTAAATAAAATCTGTGCAATTTCCTCAGTTTGAAATTTTTATATAAACAATTTAATCTTAGCTAGAAGGAGATAGTTGGCTCCAAGTCTCATGGATGTGCTGATATTTCAAGTTAACTTATTCTTTTCTGTTCACAATTAATGCTTTAGAAAGAAAAATACAAATGATTTGCACTGCTGAATAAAATGAGAAATGTCCAGAAATAAGATAAAATGTTACTTTCCAAGCATAAGGAATTTTTGTCCTCTTTGATTGTATTATGTTTTATGAATATTTTATGAAAGTTATTTTCTCTCTGCTTAGGAATGATTGTGTGCTTGTGTGAGTGGCTGGGATGTCCATTTACCCTTACAGGCATTTAATTTGTTCTAAACTCTAACATTGGCAATGATTAAAATAAACATGTTGCTTAAGGGAAGGAACTTATTTGTTCATTAAACACACAACATTGATCCTCTGTAGTCCCTGGGCCTTGGAGATACAATTTCAGGAAACAAAGAAATAAAAACAGGAAGTAATAATGTACTTTAATAACTTTTTTTTTTACTTTGCTTTTCTTATTATGTGTATTTTTAATTATGTGGACTAGAAAAAAAATACATGGAATAACTAAGGAAGGAGAATAATTAGATACCACATATAAAAGGGGAAATGGAATTAAAAGTGCACAGACAGGATATTTGGGGAAAGTAAGTCAGAAGCAAAGAGGCTAAGAAAGTCACATTGGCATAAGAGTCACATGTGGCTGAGCAAGTAGTTCGAGACTACAAGTCTTTTCTAAAAAGTAAGAGAAAATAAACAAAAGTGAAACCCACATACTGGACTAAGAAGTACAATTATTATATTTTATTTTTGTTATACAGATATTCCAGCCTTTACTCAATAAAAAAGAAGAGCACTTTTCTTATTTTTATTTGATGTAAAATACCTGGTTATTATAATTTTATATAATAGTAGGTTAATAACCAAAAAGTAATATTTTTGAGGTTTGTGAATTCTAAACTTTTTGAAAGTCATCTGAACTGTTAAAAGTTAATCAGACATTCAGAGTTCCTATGATTAATTAATAATATTTTTCTTTAAGAAAGTAATTTTTTTAGCTCTGCTAGACTAAGGAACCATTATAAGCAAGATATATTTGATTGAAAAATTGTCCTTCTCTTATGTCATCTTTTTTTAAAATTCATTTTATTGAGAAAGAAATAGAAATGAGACAGCTTCAAAACAGGTTAACACGACAGTTACAATAATTAATACTTTGCATATGTTGTCTTTATAGTAGTTATTCATACTACAAGATGTAAACATGATATCTTGTCTAAACATTGTACAAAACTTTTTTCTCATTGTCTTATATCATTTTTTAAAATCAAAGTTTCAGGGTCAGAGAGATAGCTCAGCAGACTAAGTGCTTGCTCAGGCATGTGCAGGGACTGGGATTCGCATCCCATGCCACAGTGGGTGCCCTGAGCAGTAACAGAGTCTGAGGGTAATGTTGCACACATGCAATTCCAGTGCTGGTGAGACTGAAGACAGGAGGATGACTAAGTCAGAGCTGTGCAGTGAGACCTATACAAAATATATAATAAATAAATAAATAAAATAATGTTTCCAGTGATTCTCTTTTTTATAGGTTATTAAAAACCTTGAAATTAGATTAAGGAATGCAAGAGTACTTCTATTAATGAAATTTAAATTTGACCAAGGGTCCTCTGAAAATACTGAGTATTGAAAGATGATATTATAAAATCAGAAGTAGAAAACACAACTGGAGTTAGATAAAATTGCAGACTGGAAGACTGGTACTTTCCTGTAGTCCCATCTACTCTGGAGACTGAAGCAGGAAGATTGCATTTCTGAAGCCAGTCTGAATACCTTAATGATATATTTATTCAAAATTAAAATGAATAAATGAAAGGAGTGCAGGTCCTTTTCTAAACCGGGAGTCATTTTATTTACTCATTGCCATAACGCTTCTCATGTGTTTTCAAGTAAGTGTGGTTAAGTACTAATTTCTATATATAATTTTCAAGCAGCATTATCAATAGAGTCACTTTGGCTTGGTGTGGTATCTCAAGCCTGTAATCCCAGCCCTAGGTGTTGGGGAGCTAGGAGGACCATGATATTGAGCTCTGTTTTGGCAACATAGCTATTTAGTGACACCCTGTTTCAAAAGAACAAGTACCTGTGTATGGGAGGCGTAATGATAGTTCAGTGTGAGGACCCTAAGAGAGGAGGGTAGATGCTGGGTAGAGCTTTCAGTTGCACATGTTGTCCACACCTGCAGGCCCAGGACTCTGAAAGGCTGATCCATGACTATGGCAAATTACAGTAATGCCTGTGGTAGTTAGCCTTTCATCAAGAACCTGCCTCAAAAATATTTTTTTTTACTGTTAGAAAGAAGGAGAGATATGGCTCAGTGTGAAGTTTAAATAATAAACAAATAAACAACAGGTTTTTTTTTTTAATTTTTGTTCATTTGATACAGGTCTTACTACATGGATCATACAATGATCCTCCTGTTTTCAGCCTCCCAAGCACTGGGATTGCAGGCATGCTCCACCATGCCCATCTCAGTGGCCAGTTCAGCATGCCTGGGACATGGGGCTGTGGGAACAGTGCAGCATGTGATGTCAAGGACTGAACTCCAGTCCCTGAGCTTGCCTAAGTAGATGTTTAGTCCACTGAGTTATCTCACCAGCCCTCTATATAAATTTTTAAAAACCTAGGGCTGACTTATGAAACAGTTTTTCTTCATGAGCCTTGGAATCTACAATAAGGCATTCCTAAAATCTTCTCCAGTTTTTTCAGATAATTCTCCCAAAAAAGTATCTTTCTAAGGTGCCATGCCACAATAATAGGTACACAGGGAAATCTTGCTGATATCTAGAGTAAGTCAGTACGTACTGCAAAACACTCAGAATATGCGAATGTGTCATAGTATGATAAAACTAGGGGTAGCTGATGATTATACACCTTGCTAAAATTAAATGGACATATTATATAATGATAATGCAATTTTTGGATGATCAGAAAAACAAAGCCAGAAAAATCATCAGTAGGAAAAGCAAACTGTGAATGTTGTGAAATTGGGGCCATAGTAACAGCTAGATCATTATTTTGCATTGTTTTTGATTCTTAGTGAAGTTGTTCTATTTTACTCTCTTCACACTTTGACTGATTATGCTCTCCCCTGTATCTAGAAGAGATCTCAGTAAATAACTTATTTCACTTGAATCTTGTGGTTTCAAAATGTGGTTATTTTCCAGACATGTTCTTGTTTTCCAAAAATATCTACCTTTACTAGTGATATAAAGAAGAACTTTATATAATTTAGGACCTAAATGAAATTGTGAGACTATTTCAAAATTTCCCTTATCAATAATGTAACTGAAAAATGGGTCTGCTTAGCAATCAGTTAAGTTTGCAGCCATGAAGCAGAAAAAATATTGTTCAGTTTTGCAAACAGCACTGGTAAACTTTGGCAGTGCAGTTGGTGGAGTTGGAATAACTATATCCTCTTACAAAGTCTTTATGAACTCAGATCAGATATAGATAAAATAATGACAAAATAGTTTAAAAGTTGTGTTAGCTTACAGGTGCCAAAGAAATCAAAATTACAAATATATCAGTTTTGAAATAAGAATAATATTAAAATTGTTCAAATCTCTACTTAGTTTTAAAGATATACACATTCTCACAGTGAAAAAATGTTACTACTACTGGCCTGAATTGTGAATGCTAGAAGTCAAAGATATTGAGAAGACAAAAAGGAAACACATATCATTTTCCTAAAGACAGTTTAAACATTTAGAAAAGTTGTGAAATTACATACTGCTTTGATATGCCTGCAATTGGTGTCCGTCTTTTCTCTTTTGGTTGCCCTTCCTAGCAAGCAAGCTCTCTTAAGATTCTAAGACCAAGGATGTGCAGCCCTTGCTCTCTTCTGCCATAGTGCCCATGGGCCTCAGTGGGTTTCATAGCATTTGCTATTGCCATTCTACACTATCAAAACTTTTAGTTGAAGGCCATTTATTGAAAGATACATTTGGAAGGATGTTTTAATTATTCTATGAATAATTTTTACTGTCTTTTGAAGAAGTTTTTTTTTTAAGACATTAAAAACGTATAGTGAAAAATATATATGTAGTGATTTTTTTGTAAGAAGTTATTCTAAAAATGACTCTTGAGTATACATCCCTAAAAGCTGATTATTTTCTCGGGTGTGGCCAGTTTGAATATTATTATTACTGTTTTCACATTCTAGTTTCTTCCACTCTTCCACCTTAGAATTTATGAAGGTTTCACTTTTTTGTATCCAACTCAGGGCCTTGTGATTGAGGGCAAGCACTTATGCCACTGGGCTATCTCCCCAGCCCTACAGAGGTGAAACATAAGCAAATTCAAGTAATTTTTCCCTCCTCCAAGAGCTCTAGTACCTAAAATATTATCATCGGTTGTTTGGGAAGTGATCGTAGAGAATAAATGGGAGTGAGTAACAGCAAGCAAGCCAAGGATGTTTGCTACACAGAACACTGTGAGGTGGTGTGTCAGGATTCTCCAGAGAGCTAGACCAATCAACACTGCACCACCACCAACAAAAAACAAAATACACACGGGCACACACACTCACACAGACACACACACACATGCACAGATTTTTTTTTTTTTTTTGAGGAATTGGCTTAAGTAGGGGATGGTACCCCTTAAATCAGCATTTTAAAAATTGATTTGTTTTTAGTTGTTTAAAATTTTGTATTGTAAGGAAAAGAAAACTAAACAATAAAACCAATGGTATAAAATTATACAGATAGCTAGGATAAATTTCCATTATCTCATTGAAAGGAAAGATGTATGTCTACAATGCTTGATCAATATTTCATGTCTTTATCTTGTAATATGAGCAATTACTTTGAAAGTAATTTTAAAACTAATTTTGTTCTTTGGGAGATCTCAGATACTTTTCACCTGTTTGAATGACATCCATCCACATTATGGAAGTCAATCTGCTTTACTCAAAATCTACTGGCTAAATGTCAGCCTCATCTACAAACATTCGTACAGTAATATGGAGAATGGTTTGGATCAAAGACTTTGGTACAAGACCAAGCCAATTGATGCATAAAAATAACTATATATGACAGAAGTACCAGAATTATAAAAATGATTTTTTTGGAGTTGTGTATTTGAATATTAATACAATTTTTCTTATTTTAAAGTAAAAAAAGACATTGTAAGGAAGCATTTATAATATGGTTGAATGTTATAAAGTAAATAGCTTTTGAGATAAGTGACAAATATGCATATATTAATATTTTTATTTAATGATTATAAACTTTCATCTTTGTATTTGACAGCGCTTCTCTTCCAAGCACTATGAGGTAATTTTTATGTGATAATTGTTCAGAGATTAAAAAAAGGTCCTACAACCAAAAAGGAGAACTACAGGCCAATCTCCTTCATGAACATAGATGCAAAAATACTGAGTAAAGTCCTAGAAAATAGAATACAGCAAATCATCAAGAAGATCATACACCATGACCAGGTAGGATTTATCCCAGGGATGCAAGGATGGTTCAATATTCGAAAATCTATAAATGTAATACACTATATTAATAGATTGAAATCTAAAAACCACATGATCATCTCAATTGATGCAGAGAAAGCCTTTGACAAAGTCCAACACTCATTCATGTTC